>CM069449.1:76784853-76903048 GCA_035610835.1 Ophiura sarsii | reverse complement strand
CGCTGAACCTTTTCTGTGACCCCGGCTATATACGGTACTGTGACGTAAGTTAGAGTTTTGTTCTAACTTTTGCATTTTTTTTGACAAGACTTATATAGGCGAGACAGGCCACCGGTTCGGCACCAGTAAAAAACAACATAAAACTGAAACGGACAAAATGACCGACCGTAAATTCATTCACACGGCAAGGAAAGACTCTCAAAACATAGAGATGAAGTCTTCCATCGCAGACCACGCTGCTACGGAAAACCACTTAATACATTGGGACAATTCGTACATTCTCGCGAGGGACGACGCCAGAAATACCAGATGGATCAGAGAATCCCTTTGGATCCGTCGAAAAGCTAATAATGACATGAAACAGCACCTAAAGCAGTGGCGGATACAGGATTAAAATTTACGGGGGCTGACACACAAAAAAATCGTAAAAGGGTCCCAATTTGTTTTGCCGTCAGCTCGTGAAATTCTGCTAAGTGGGGGGTAGCGATGCGGTTGTCCCAAAACCGGCAAAATAAATCGCAGGGTACAAGTGGCAAATGTACCGACGGCACCTACCTATGTCTCTGAAAAAGGTAAAGTGGTACACCAAAAAAGGGGGGGGGGGGGGGGGGCGGTAGCGATGCGGTTGTCCCAAAACCGGCAAAAAAATCGCAGGGTACAAGTGGCAAATGTACCGACGGAACCTACCTATGTCTCTGAAAAAGGTAAAGTGGTACACAAAAAGGTATATTGTAAAATTTTACGGGGGCGCGTACACAAAAAAGGTATATTGGAAAATGTTACGGGGGCGCTGATAGTTACTGATAGACTTGCTATTACACTGATAGACTTGATATATACTGAAGAGCAACTTATTCTGATAGACTGGTATCAACTGAAGATAGCTATTCACTCTGATGGACTTGCCATCTACTTAAAATACAACTTACGGTGATAGACTTGATATATACTTAAGATAGCAACTTATTCTGATAGACTTGGTATCAACTGAATATACCAATTCACTCTGATGGACTTGCTATCTTCTTAAGATAGCAACTTACTCTGATAGACTTGCTATCTACTAAAGGTAGCAACTTATTCTGATACACACAGAAAACACTATGTAAAAAATTATGTAAATATAGAACTCCATAATTATTATGTAAGAGTTTACATAAAACATGTAATATATACCCAAGCTTGTGTAAATTCCTATGCAAAAGCTTAACACAACTGTTTACATAGTATTATGGAGTTCTATTTTTACACAGATTATGTATTTTTTACATAATTTGTGTAATTTTTTTACATAGTGTTTTCTGTGTGTAGACTTGGTATCAACTGAAGATAGCAATTCACTCTTATGGACTTGCTATCCACTTAAGATAGCAACTTACCCTGAAAGACTTGATATCTACTGAAGATAGCAACTTACCCTGGTAGACTTGCTATCTACTCAAGATAGCAACGTATTCTGATAGACTTGGTATCAACTGAAGATAGCAATTCACTCTGATAGACTTGCTTTCTTCTTAAGATAGCAACTTACCCTGATAGACTTGCTTTATACTGAAGATAGCAACTTACCCTGATAGACTTGCTATCTACTAAAGCTAGCAACTTATTCTGATAGACTTGGTATCAACTAGCAACTTACCCTGATAGACTTGCTATCTACTAAAGCTAGCAACTTATTCTGATAGACTTGGTATCAACTGAAGATAGCAATTCACTCTTATGGACTTGATATCTACTTAAGATAGCAACTTACCCTGACAGACTTGATATCTACTGAAGATAGCAACTTACCCTGGTAGACTTGCTATCTACTCAAGATAGCAACGTATTCTGATAGACTTGCTATATACTGAAGATAGCAACTTACCCTGATAGACTTGCTATCTACTGAAGATAGCAACTTACTCTGATAGACTTGGTGTATTCTGAAGATAGCAACTTACTCTGATAGACTTTTGGTGTCTTCTGAAGATAGGATAGCGAATGATAGGTAGGGATGGGTGCTTACTTGCTTACTTGCTTAACTCGGTGGTGTCCTCGATCTTCGATGGCTCTCCACACTTTTCGGTCCTTCATTGCTGTCTTTATGTTGCTTGTATCCAATCCTGTATCTTGCTTGAGTAAGTCAATGAATGTCAGAGCAGGTCTTCCCGGCTTTCTTTTGCCATGTTTGGGGTCCAGTGCACCAGTTTGGAGACTGGTTATTTACTTCTGTAACAGTGGCCAGCAAACCTAGTCCGTCTCTTCTGAATCGTCTGGCTTATTTTAGGGAGATCACCATACCATTTGGTATTTGGTATGTTGTTTCCAGTTGACATTGAATACTGCTCTCAGCATTCTGGTGTAGCTGCCATCGAGCTCTTTCTGTAACTTAGGAGTGATGGTCCAAGCTTCGCAACCATATAACAGAACCGACTCTACTGTAGAGGCAAATAGGCGAAGTTTGAATTTCCGGACGAGAGTTGACTTCCATATTTTGGTCATTTTACTACATGCTCTCCATGCTGCTGATTTGCGTTGTTTAAGGATGGGTTATCATGGGTAGGCATGGGTAAGTATAGGTTAGGGTATGTAAGTATAGGTAAGGATAGGTAAGGATAGGGAAGGATAAGGAAGAATAGGTAAGGATAGGTAAGGATATGTGAGTATAGGTAAGGATAGGTAAGGATAGGTAAGGATAGGTAAGGATAGGTAAGGATAGGTAAGGATAGGGAAGGATAGGTAAGAATGGGTAAGGATAGGTAAGTATGGGTAAGGATAGGTAAGTATGGGTAAGGATAGGTAAGGATGGGTAAGGATAGGTAAGGATGGGTAAGGATAGGTAAGGATGGGTAAGGATAGGTAAGTATGGGTAAGGATAGGTAAGGATGGGTAAGGATAGGTAAGGATGGGTAAGGATAGGTAAGGATGGGTAAGGATAGGTAAGGATGGGTAAGGATAGGTAAGGATGGGTAAGGATAGGTAAGGATGGGTAAGGATGGGTAAGGACAGGAAAGGATAGGTACGGGTAAGGATAGGTAAGGATAGGTAAGTATAGGAAAGCATGGGTAAGGGTGGGTAAGTAGGCCTATAGGTAAGGATGTGTAAGGATAGGAAAGGATATAGGTAAGGATGTGTAAGGATGGGTAAGCATGGGTAAGTATGGGTAAGTATAGGTAAGGGTAGGAAGTAGGTAAGGATACTATGTACACTAATAATATAACACTTGAATTGATATATTATGTATACACTTGATCTTATATGTATCTGATATGTTAATTAGGTTATAATAAGTAGTATACATTAGCTAATATGAATATATTATATTTGCATACTGCCCCCCCCCCCCCCCCAGGACGCGACCCGACAGCAACACAAGTTATTGACCTTTGACCCCTATAACTGACCTACTTCGATCATCAAACCTTTTGTACGTTCTCAGCTAATTAAACCTTCTGGGCTCCCGGCCTACTATAATTTAAACTCCTGATAATGTAGACGACGATGGTCACGCGAATCCTAAATTTTGAATTCGTATTGGAATAACACGTAATCGCGAATGTTAATCTTATCATTTTTAATTAAAAGAAAAAAATTCCAATCCAATACCGTTGGAGTTGGCTAACCAACTTCATTGTAAATGCTATTGAATTATTTTCATCGTTAACCGGGCGATGACTGTTAAAAAGAATATGACGCACTCCTATTGCCATATTGGAACGATGAAATCGCGTGACCATCGTCGTCTGCGATAATGTTTAAATGTTAAACGCCACCTATGGCATGATATCCATCAAGGCCGCGAGATAAGTAATGCGAGATCCGAAGACGAGATCATCCGAAGGCGAGATGCGAGATCCGAGGGCGAGATCCGAGGGCGAATTGCGAGATACGCGGGCGAGATGCGAGATCCGAATGCGAGATGCGAGATACGAGGGCAAGATGCAGTCCGAAGGCGATATGCGAGATACGAGGCCGAGCCTGCGGATACGCGGGCGAGATCCGAAGGCGAGATCCAAAGGCGAGATGCGAGATACGAGATCCGAAGGTGAGATACCGTCAGATACGAGATCCGAAGGCGAGTTATAAGGCTTGGTTAAGGGCTTTTAAAAGGCCCCTGCCTGTCACACACGGCGATCAGGCCAGGGATTGCACTCGCGCTCAAAAAGTATCCAAATATGAATAACACGCAATAAGAGCGCGGAAAACTGTTGTCGCTCATTTTTTTGTCAGGGGGTGGCCACGCCACTGTGTAAATGTATTATTTTATGTCACTATTGACGTGACTCAATATAATCGTGAGCAGCTACAGTCCGCAGCCAGCTGACTTATCTTATAGTTTGGCAGATACTATCAGACTGAAAATGAGAAAGTGTGCCATCATCGTTCAGTCGGCGAAAAGGAAGATACCATCAAGATCCAAACACACAAGTCCTATCATGGCCCCTCATTATTAGAAGTCCTCTGATTATCAATTGTGTTAACCAGTTGCGTACATTTTAGATACGAAAAATTAGGGGTGGAAAACAATTTAGGGGAAAAATGCAAGCGACCTGGACAAAAGTCACATGACTCCCTATGTATCTGAGTCTCCGTGTTTCCAAGTAATAATACCCATGGTGTAATAGAATTTGCCGCGAATTTTAATCGACCAAACGTAATGGTGAAATTTATTTACGAACGAAATAGGTGCCTAGAATCGTTTAAAAAATAGTGTTATGCATTATAATGAAATCAGAATTACAATCTCCTTCAGCATATAATAAACTTTTGGGCGATAACCCATGTCAAAAATGCACAACAATCGAAATATAAAGCATTTTAGCCTCCGATTTAAGAGATATTTGTTTTTGAGCTCTATGTAATGTTTTTCTTCAAAACTTATGTATAGCCTTCATTAGCTCAAACGTCAAAGCGCCGGCTTCACAATCATGAGGTCAGTGGTACGAATCCTGCGGATGGGGATGGGGTATTTTTTTCTGTTTTGTTATTACACTGTTTGTTTTTTAGAAATTGACAGGAATGGCTTATCGTTCGCTATATTTATTGAATGTTGAATGATCCCTTTTTTTCTTTTGCAATTTCACTGCGATAAAGAATGTCCTGTAAATATAATTGTGTTTACTACTCCGTACATTGAATGGTCCCTAGGGACCGTTCATTATATATGGTGGGGGGTTGGGGGTAAATTGGGGGGTAAAATATAGGGGGGGGGGGGTCATGTAACTTTCATATGTTGAAATAGGGGGGGGGGGCTATGTAACTTTTTATTCTTAAACAGGGGGGGGGGGTATGTAACTTGAGATGGTGGTGATTGGGGTGATTTTAGAGGCTATTTTGGAGTGTAAATGCAATTTTTTTCGGCGCTTCGCACACATTTTCAACTTCAAAACATGTAGGCTACTTATGATGAGACGACTTTCGGACAGCAAATCTTTTTTTTGTGCACGCCTGCTCGGACGATCTGTTGAAAAAAACACCTATATAATCATCAACGGTTGAAAACATTAGAGCCATGGGGTGTATAAAACATGTTATTAGCCTAGGCCTATGTTCCAAAATCCAACAATTATATGATTAAAAACGGTAAATTCTTGCATGCTTTTCACCTCGTCTCACTCTCAGCTCTGCACCTAAGCTCACAAAAGTAGAATGTTGGACATACGTTTTTGTCTGGATGTTCTAACTTTTTTCGGGTTATAAAGACTCAAAAAACCATCCAAAATGTATAAATATATATGAAATTTTTTCCACCTCGCTACGCTCGCAATGTAATTAGTATAATTTCACACAATCAAAAGATCAAGAGGGGGTATCATTAAATGATTTGCCGTTCAGAGGGCACAAACAGAACTTACCAACGAATCCATGGACAAAAGAAAAAACAGCCCCTAAGATGTGACAAGTTGATTTTTTTTTTTGGGGGGGGGGGGGGGTTGTGTAAAAAGCTACTGGTTAGCAGGGGGGGTCATGTAATTTTCAGTTTCAGCTGTAGGGGGGGGGGGGTTAGGTAATTGTGACATACGACTCTCGAATTTGCCCCCCCCCCCACCTCCACCATAAATAATGAACGTTCCCCTAGCCATGCTAGCTAGTCTATGAACATGATCTGCAAAGGCCAATCGTTATGTAAATAAGAAGCTAGTCGGCTTATGTCCTTGAATCGATTTTCCTATTTCCTACACCACCGATATTTGTAATTTGCTTCAAAATTCAGAAAAGAGCGTTGTATCTTCAAAACTACATTACGCGCGCGGTTCACGGCTTTCACGGCCTGATATGGGCGACAGTAGTTTGGCGTGGATTTGATACCGTGCTAAACTCATCATGCTCATTGCTGCGAGAGCGTAATTATAAAATGCTGGCGTAACGTTTTAATGGAACTATTTTGAATTCGTGAACATTCTCAGATTTGCCTAAATTGACAATGTTTGCAACCAAGCTTAATTGCTTTTAGGATCACGTGAGCATAAAATAAATAAAAAATGTTAGACTTGACTTGAGTGTCAAATCGACTATAATCTAATTTAATGCAACTATACAGATATAGTGCTCATTGTGGTTATTTCGATATAACTAAAATAAAATGATACGAGTTGTTCGGAATTTATTTAATTTAAACCTTGACTGTAAATAAAACAGATACAAGTCACTGCCCGGGTCGATGAACTTTTCGAACCTTTTATTCACAATTTGATGGTTTCTTAAATGAGAAAACAGATACACATTTTGAACAAATAAAATTATATGCGAGGATAGGCCTATTCGTTTGTGTTAATTTTCCACAAGAACAAATGAATTAGATGTTGTCCATATTATTGGTCTAATACATACATCACCTGATAATTTACAATGGTGTTTGATACAATGTACATGTATATCCCGCTACATATAGTTTGCAATAGTGAACATTATTTTCATGACGTCAGTTTTCAGCAATGTCAAACATATCAAAAGTAAAGGTAAATTTTTTTTCCGAGATTGGCTACAGTTCTCTTTTGTCAATTTCAATGGTACAACGATCAGGAAAGATTGTACGTTACGCTATTGTTCCTTATTTGCCATCTACCTTTTCTATAATATAAGCCAGTTTTAACACTTTCCACGTGGCAGGCGTCTGCAGACGACATTCTAAAATGTCTCAAACTGTTGTCAAAATTGTTAAATTTCATAACCATACTTGGAATCACCATGTGAAATGCATTGAAATAAGTACAAACATGCCTCGTATTGGTTCAGTAATCCTTGAGATAGATTGGGAAAGATTTCTGAACATCTGTTTTTATATGGTAAAACCAATAGCCGCGTGGAAAGTGTTACGCAATACGAAAGAACATACATGTGCACTAGTACAACTAGTCATACTTAGTGTGATTTGTAATCAGTTGGTATTATTTATCATAGGGTATTTTGCATGTTTCACAATCTGTCCCAATCCTAAGAAAATAAAAATAAATAAAAAATAAACACAAAAATAAACACCAACGTATGAGTTTCCTGTACAGGGTGTCTCAAAAAAACCCGTGCACGTGTTTACCCAACTTATTGACCATGAACTTCTAGAATTTGGTGTAACAATTGTATACATATTGATAGACCAAACACTTAGCTTTCATATGCCGTTTATTTCATCTTATTTGGTTTTGTCAATCCTGAGATATGATCAATTAACTAAAGCTACCTAAAATCGAAGTTGTGCCACTTTTACGGAAAGAATGCTTAAGATAAGCATTAAAACCCTCGTCCTCTTAAGGGAGGGTGATCGCCGATTGCGCTAGAACGCAAAAAACAGTGACCTAGGGCGTCTAGGTGATCTCTTTTATATTCCCTGCGCTCATTCTGACGAAAACAAATTGAGGCTGCCACCTTACCCGGGGGTAGGGTAAGCCGTCAAAGTCCGATAGTAGGGGGGGTGGTTGCCACCTTACAATTTTTTTTAAATCACCATTTTGAAAAATATTTTTATTGTATGTTCCTGAAATATTTTAGCATGGCCCTATGTTAGAAACACAATTTCCATCACTTATAAGCAAAAAACCGGGTGAAATTCCGATATTTAGAACTTTTTTGGCGAAGATTTCTATGATATTTCACTGTCCTGCGAATACGGCGTGAATTTTGAGGTCGGCCATGTTTGGTGACGTCATTGTGACGTCATGCGTGGGATGTTTGTACTTGTTTTAGTATGTATGGATAGAGGGAACCTCTAGCTATAACATGGTACCCAAATAAGCATACTCTGCATTTCGGATTGGATTTTTTTTAGAGGGTAGTAACCCCGGTGGTAACAATCCCCCTCTCCGGAGTAACCCTTTCTATTCATTGCAAACTGTAAAGTGGCACAACGTCGACTTTAGGTAGCTTTAGTTAATTGGTCATATCTCAAGATTGACAAAACCAAATCAGATGAAATAAACGGAATATGAAAGCTAACCGTTATGGCTATCAATATGTATACAATTGTTACACCAAATGCTATAAGTTCACGGTCAATAAGCTGGGTAAACACGTGCACGTTTTTTTTTGAGACACCCTGTACTACATGTACACGTGTCATTTTGTTGCCGCAGTACAAATGCCGCGTCTCTTACACCCACTGGTTGTTTGTTGGAGATTTCCCTAGTGTTGTAATATACATTATTTTTAGTACTGACGTAATGTTACACCAAAATCAGTGAATTAGAAAGTCAAATGACATGAATGACGGAAACTATTATACTCATTCAATAGTTTCCAGGGTTATATGCTGTGTAGACAACATAATCGTAATGTGTTAGGTGATTTCGAAACTTAGCAGCGTGGTTGATTATGATTGGACAGTTAGTAGTGCTGATAAACAAAATATTATCAACAGGCGGATTTTGAACAAGAGTGGGAGTTATCTGCTACAAAAACAGTTGAGCATTTGGATCTTCGACATATCTGTAAAGTTACCGTTAATTGAATGACCAAGACAACACATATGAATCAGAATATCTCAAAACTGTCGCAACTTATTTAGAGAGTGAGGAAACGATACAGAACGAGGATACACAAGAAATCTTCTGGGAAAATGTGGTAAGATTTGTAGCTGTTTGTAGCTGTTTTCTAAATGATTCAGTTGAAATGAACGTTCATTTTCCTATATTAGTTTTAAACAGGTTCGCCGTCGGACAAGTTTAGAACTGTCAAGCTTTCGCCAGGAGTGGATCTGGCTTCTTCGGGACAAATCAATTACTAGGTTAAATCAGACATGTAGGACGCCCTTTCCTACTGGTGGTGGCTCTGAAAAGTCGCAAGATGTTATTTTCGATTCCAAAAATGTAATTTTTTGATGTCACTCAAATGTTTTAGTAGTAACAAAACTTACACATACACATATTATCAATATGTCCAACCATTATGTCGATGAATAGAAATTTTACGCGGTTTGCTATTTTGATTATTTTACAGAAATCTACAAAATGTGTCTAAGTTAAGTCACTTGTGATCTGAACTACATTGTGAAGATGGAGTGTACCAAAAACATTTCACCAGACCAGAAAATCGCGATAGTGGGTATCGGTTGTCGATATGCAGGTGATGTAGATACGGTGGAAAAATTTTGGGAAGTTTTGGAAGAAGGGCGAGATTGCTCATCTCCCCATCCAGACGACCGGTATGATGTGTCCTACTTTCTGTCTCCGGGAGAAAAGCTTCCAGGCAAAATGAACAATCTGCGTGGATGTTATCTTACTCAAGATCCGTACAAGTTCGACAGGGATTTCTTTAAGATTTCACCAGGTAAGAACAACAGTAGATGAAATTTATTTTTGTATTAATACAAAGGACGTTGTTTTATGAATTAAACATTGGAAATTTAATTTATACTACATGTATACAAATGCTTTTTTTTACCTCTGAAAAATTACATTTTGAATTAATTGCAATTTAATATTAGGGAGCGATCACTATTCACGCCATGGGCGGCCGGGGAACACGATATTTGATTTGGTCAAAAGTCACAAATATAAAAATGTTAATTTATACTATACATGTTAATTTATACTATAGGACCTACAAATGTTTTTTCTGAAAAATTACCTTTGAATCACTATTTACGCCAGGGGCGGGGGGTATTGGAAATCAGGTTGGGGGGGGGGGGGGGGGGGGCACAAAATGTGTTTTAAACATGAAGGGGGGGGGGCGCGAAATTTTATTCTGGCAAAGAGGGGGGACATGAAATTTTGATGGTCAAAAATATAAAGATGAAAAATGTTCGCGGAATCTCACTAGGGTCACTTTATCTTTGTCTTTATTGTTGCATTACAAACGACGTTGTTTTATGAATTAAACATTGGAAATTTAATTTATACTATACAAATGCTTTTTTTACCTCTGAAAAATTACATGCAATTTAATATTAGGGAGCGATCACTATTTACGCCAGGGGGGGAGGGTACACGATATTTTTTTAAACATGAAGGAGGGACGCGAAATTTTATTCTGGCAAAGAGGGGGGACATGAAATGTTGATGGTCAAAAGTACAAAGATGAACATTTTTAATTTATACTATACATGTTAATTTATACTAAACAAATGCTTTTCTTTCCTCTGAAAAATGACCTTTGAATCACTAATTATGCCGGGGGGGGGGGGGGGGGGGTGGAGGAAAAATCAGGGGAAAACACGAATTATTTTTTAAACATGACGGGGGACGCGAAATTTTATTCTGGCAAAGAGGGGGGACATGAAATGTTGATGGTCAAAAGTACAAAGATGAACATTTTTAATTTATACTATACATGTTAATTTATACTAAACAAATGCTTTTCTTTCCTCTGAAAAAATGACCTTTGAATCACTAATTATGCCGGGGGGGGGGGGGGTGGAGGAAAAATCAGGGGAAAACACGAATTATTTTTTAAACATGAAGGGGGGACGCGAAATTTTATTCTGGCAAAGAGGGGAGACATGAAATTTTGATGGTCAAAAGTACAAAGATGAAAAATGTTCTCGCGCATGTCTCCCAATTTGTATTGGACAAGCTTCTTTAGAGCCAAAATGTACATCAAACATAGCATAAATAAGTGTAAATTCTTTTGGCGCGCATTTCTTGAAAAACCTACATACGCCACTGTTGACACACCCTGCATTCTCCATATACCTGCAAGTAAGTTGGTTTGTCAAGTAGGATGGCACTGAGATGTTTCTGTATTATAATAAAAGCAAGGTGTTATCGTGAAGCTTCATTATGTTGATGTTCTTCTAATAATAATGTTCACTTTTTTATATATATACCATACACTCTATATTTTATGGCTTTTTGTTGAAATTGGGACTTCACCATCATTTGCACAATCATTAAATAAATAAGGGGGAGGGCATGATATCTGTTTTAATACTTGAGGGGGGGGGGGGGCATGAAATTGTTCTGTGTTCAAGAAGGGGGGGTGATGAAAATATTGCACCCAAAAAAAGAAATATCCTCCACACAACCACAACCCCCCACCCTCCCCTGGCGTAAATAGTGATCGCTCCCTTAGATAAATGTACGGCTTTTCAAGAAGCATGGCGCGGCGACGGCGGATCCCGACGGTTTTTATGTAGTTTCCGGTGTGTTGTTACGACACCAGCATGTAAACAGGAGTTTTGCCATGATATTCCGTGACCGGCATCGTCTGTAGTAACAGATCTTTTCAACATGGCGCCCTCTGCCGTCATTTTTAACCCCCTAACGCATATCTTTTTACAGTTCTATTTCTGCCAGTAAAACAGGAATACCAGCCAAGTTGGACCTTTACTGGATGTCCGTATTTACCCCATACTCGATTTCAAACGATTGATATATATTTTGCCGTTTCTGCATGATGTAGTACGTGCTTTGTTATCAATTTCCAGCTCATTTTTTATACTTGCTTTTGCGCCCGCACACATTACGTGTGGGTTGTTCGGCACACAAACTATCATTTAAAATATTCTATTGTACAGTTACATTACGCCCTTTATCACTTGCTTACGGTTATCGTGGTGTTTAGAATTACCCTACGTCCCCTATTTGTTCATAACGTGGGCCTGGGCCTAGCCCTAGGCTTACAAGTATGCATGTCCCATATGGCCAACCTGAGAAAAAACAAATCGCCTGTTGCCATTGATGTACATAATTATAATATTAAACAAAACATAGAGATTGCCACTTCTCTTGTTACCATCATTTGGGCTGCCCCTTGCCCGATGATTTGAGAGTAGGTGCCCTTTCCTACTTGTGAAAGAATTGGTGGCTCTGAAAAGAGCCGTTCAGATGGATTGCCGCTTCCACTGAACAGAGATGGTGGCTCTGAAAAGAGCTCTACAAGTAGGTTGCTACTGGCCTACTATATATAAATTCGGTTCTAATAGAACCTCCAAAGGACTGCCCCTTGACCAATGAAAAAACGTAGAGACTGCCCCTTGTCTACTACAGACTACAACAAGTCTAATGAAGTGGCAATCTCTATGTTTTGTTTAATATTATAATAATTTGGTCCTGAAGAAGTCAGAGCTAATCCTGACGAAAGCTTGACAGATTAAAACTTGTCCGACGGCGAACCCGTTAAACTTTTAACTTATATTATGAATACCCGTCGTAAAAGCCTATCTCACATTTTTTTGACATACATGTAATTATACAAATTGACATGATGCGACAAATCAGGGGCGGATCCAGGGGGGGGGGGGTGCTGCGGTGGCTGCAGCACCCCGGGGTATGAAGGAGAAGAAAAAATAAAAAAGGGGGGAGAAAGAAAAGGGAAAGGGGGAAAAGGAAAGGAGACAAATAAGAAAAGATAAGAGAAGAAAAGGAAATGGACAAGAAAGGCAATAGTGGGGGCTATAGAACAAGAAAAGGGCCTATTGAAAGTGTGCGGAAATAGCAGGTGCGGTATAGGGATGGGGCGAGCGCCCCCCCCCCCCCCCAATATTGACGTCGTGTCGGTTGAGATTGGCACTGTCGGTTCATTTGACCCAAGGAATCATGATCAAAAGTACACAGATGACAAATTTTCATCTGCGCGCATGTCTTCCCAAAATGCAATATTATTTGGTACAAGCTTGTTTAGAGCCAAAATGCAGCTAAATCGGGCGAAAAATAGGTATAAAGTCGCAAATTTTCGCGCGCTACGAGCGCATTTCTTCAGTCACAAAATCTTGTCGGGTCATTTTCATTTCTCGCCCCCCCCCCCCAATATGAATAACATAGCAACGCCACTATTGACGTACAACCACCTAAATGCAATTTTCAGCGGTCATTACAGCAAAAAAACACAATTAAAAACGGCCTGAATTGTATAGGAAAATATAGGTCTGAAATGGCTTAGAAACGCCCACAGAGAGCGTCTAAATTCAAAAATGTCCCCACGGCTCAAGATACTCATATTGATGATTTGGTACCATGCAATAATCAACTGAACATGTCGATAAGTAAAAATATGATCAATATGAGAAGTTTTTCATTGGGTTACGGATTTCGGTTTTATATAATATGGTTTAATTATTTTTTTATTGCCATTTTTTAGCCTTTTTTGGCCTTCATCATTTGTTTATATATTTAACCAAATACGCATGGAAATGGCCTCACAGCGCTTTAAAATCTCACCCTATAGGACGCTCCACTCGCTTCTCTCGTTACGCTCTACAGGCGCGGATACAGGGGGGGGGGGGGGGGGTTAAAAAACCCAATATTGATCGGAAATAAAGCGATTGCTTCTCAAAAAAATATTATTCAAAAGTACACACCAAATGGGTTCGAAAATTGAAGAAAGAAAAAAAACCCAATTCTGAGGGGGGTGAGCACATCACACCACAGACTTCCCCTTTTCGAGCTTTTAAACAATCTATACTTAAATCAGGAAAATATGCTCAACTTCTTTCTTGCATGAAGAGGTGGCTTTTCGATCAAATGTTGGTCAAAAGTATACACCAGATCGCACCAAATGAGTTCCAAAATTGAAGAAAAAAAATCCAATTCTGAGGGGGGCACATCCCCTTGTTCGAGCTTACCCTGTTCGAGCTTTTAAACCATCTATACTTAAATCAAGAATATATCAGTATTATGCTCAACTTCTTTCGTGCATTGATAAAAACAAAATATTTATTGGAAATGAAGAGGTGGCTTTTCGATAAAATTTTGGTCAAAAGTATACACCAGATCGCACCAAATGAGTTCCAAAATTGAAATTGTTTCTACTTCGGAGGGGGGCACATCCCAACATCCCCCTGCCCGAGCATAGCTCGGAGGGCGGTGCTGCGCACCGCTTGGATGGTACCTGATCAATTTAATTTTGTGGGGATCGTCTTTTCACAACACCCCGGGGTGCGACCATTCTGTATCCGCCCTTGCGACAAATTATACCACATAATATTAAGTTATAGAATAAAAGATGTAAATCAGTGGCTTAACATTCAGGAGTGGGAAAGTCTTCCCCATGCCCGCTTGACCGTCGTACTTAGTCTGAGTCAACGAAGTTAAACAACACAATTAATGGACATTAATTAGTGTCCCATCTCCACCCTCCAACAAATGCAGTACTTCTCAAAAAACCCGAAATATTAACCGCCCAGGTTTACTCATCGAACCCAAAATATTAACTGCCCAGGTTTACGTAACTGGCGGGTCCCGCGCGAAGCGTAGGTGCCCGCTAGTTTGTACTATGATTGAGGTACATTTCAGCTTTAAACAAGCTTCTACCCCAAACATATTCAATTTTTGGGACACATGTGCGCGTAGCGCGCGAACATTTTTCCGTCTGTGTACTTTTGACCATCATAATTCCATGATTCCTCTTGTCAAATAACCGGCGGCCCCCCCTAGACTTTATCCTCCAGTCGTACAATACGCTCCACTGCGTTTGCTGTTGTGTTGCGTTTGCTCCAAGTGGAGGACCGCGCTATGCATTCTGGGTATATTAGTTCAGCGGGTGCGGGACGACACTTTTGATATTTTGCTGTAATGAGAGCTGATTTATCTAAATCCTTACAAGTGTAAGTTCATATGTGTACTACTAATTTGTATCAACATTGAGGGCGCAGCCTCCAACACATCACTGAAATAAACCTTTAAAGGGACATTAAGTGGTGTTGAAAATTTTAAATGTTTAAAAATTTACTTCAGAATTCAAGATGAACAATACAAATTGCCATTATTGTTGTTTCTACTAACAAAAACACAGCAAAACTTGATTAAAACAATATCATCGCTATTTATTGAAAAACTCCCTCTATGCAAATATGGTTCGCGTTATGTGTCACGCGTACTGCAGGAGGATACTGTCGGACGTAAAATGCTCGTTGCGGCTCTACGAGCATTTTTGAATCGACGTTTTCTTGTACAAAGAGGGCTGATTTTTCTTAATAAGTTCACACATGTAATACAATTATAAAAATATACTAATCCCAGTTTTTATCATAATTGAGGGCGCGCGCAGCCTCCAACACATCTCTTAGTGCCCCTTTAATCAATGCTTGACCCTGTAGTAGCAAAAACTGTTGCTGTTTCATTGCATTCATTCTGTATTCCCTTTAACATGTTTAACATGTAAAACTCTTGGTTTGTTTCATTTAATTGTATTGTAGATCAAACAACTTTAAATCATTACTTTTTTTTATGGTGTGATATTAAGGATCATTTGTTTGCGTAAGCTGTCCAGCAAAATGTTATGCAATAAAAAAGGACATTTGAGTTTGTGACGTAATCGATTTAATGTTTTTCAAGGCCAAGGGGAAAATGCATGTTTTTGTCCAAAAACATGCATGAAACAAGTTTGGGTATAACGCGAATTATGCTGAATTTATGAGCAACAATAAAATGGCATGTTTGGACTCATTCACTGCATTGTAGCCTATAACGTCTAAATGGAACATGCGCCAAATACAGAACTAATATAATGACTATTTTAAGTTTTTAAAGTCTATTCAATATCGCGTTATACCCAAACTTGTATCATGCATGTTTTTGGACAAAAACATGCATTTTCCCCTTGGCCTTGAAAAACATTACATCGATTACGTCACAAACTCAAATGTGGCCCTTTTATTGCATAACATTTTGTTAGACAGCTTACGCAAACAAATGATCCTTAATATATGTCAACATTGTTGAATTTCAATACCATATATGGAATCACCATGATAAATGCATTGAAATATGTACAAACATGCCTAGACTTCGAAAATTGGGAACGGTTTCTGATAAATCTGTTTTGTATATTGTATTGTATAAAGCCTGTTCCGACTGTCTGAGTATTTTGCTCGAGTCTGGTCCCTTCAGGAAGCGTGTGTCCGTACGGACCGACCGTGTAAACAAACAAACAAATAAACAAACAAACAAACACCCCAACGAACAAACAAACAAACAAACAAACAATACACCACTTTAAGAGATGACTAATCACACTCACATGTAATAAAACGATTTTAGGGAATACACAGGGTAAAGCACCAAAGTAAAACATAAACTTAATCATTTATAGGTTGGGCGTTTTCCACTGAGTATAGTTAGTTGGTATTTACGACAGACAATAGTTAACTTCACATGGATCAGCGCGTTATCATAGAAAGAAATGAAAGGAAATACCATATAAACATCGTGACACGGATAATTTGCACGCTCTAGTGCCATCTGTACAAATTTAAAGCCCAAGTACACGGGTTCAATATCTATACCAAATAGTCCGTCATAGTGTACAATTAGGACTCTGTTTCATGACGGTGTTATTCGTATTATAATCATTGGACCATAATAATAATAATAATAATAATAATAATCAGTATTTATATAGCGCCTTTTTTCCAAATGGTTTCAAAGCGCTGTGATTTTGCTGCTGGTGAATCATCAGAATCATGTCGCACCAATTTAGTCTCAATGTAAAGCCCAATTAATTATTATGATATCCTGAAAATATGAGATCTATCCGATGAAAAATAAGAAAACTAGCGTACTTTGTGTAAACCATGTCATTTACTGGTTTGTACAATGGGAATTCACACAGTAACTCGAGTAACATGCAAGTGCTCGATTTGTAACTCAATGAACCATCCACAGTGGGTTCGAGAACTGTTTAACAACACTTTTTTAATTTGCACAGAATATGCATGCATCTGTTTTGCGGATTTTTTTTAGCCAGTATTGATTTGAGCCAGAATTAAATGGATTACCAAACTAAACTTTGCTATTGACTGATAGATTATTTACTATGTTGACAAATATTATAACGTATTGAAACGTAAACCATGTTATTTACTGTACATGTAGATCCCATTGTACAAACCAGTAAATGACATGGTTTAAGCAAATTACGCTAGTTTTATTATTTTGCATCGGATTGATCTCATATTTTCAGGATATCATAATAATTAATTGGGCTTTACATTGAGACTAAATTGGTCATGGTCCAATGATTATAGTAAGAATTACCCGTCATGAAACAGAGTCCTACTTTTTTGATACACCCTGTATATCACAACCCCCTCCGTTTCTAATTAATTGGGACTGGGTAGGGACACCATGCTTTGTTGTTTAATTGGGAGTTCCTTATGGTCATGTTTTTTATACTGGGTACCCAAAAAAGGTGGATCTGTTACATTTGCACTACATATTATTACTTTGCATGCATATATTTTGGCTATTCCTTATCACACATACTCAAATTTGGTCTTATTTTGATGAGAAAGTATTTGGCCTTTATTTTAAAAAGAAAAATATAAACTACCATGGTTCTGTTAATTACAATAGTTCGTTAAACCTCATTAGTCAGGGGTGGAAGAGTATGTGCAGGAGGAGTATGTGGAGGAGGAGGAGTGCATAGTTGAACAAGTATGGTGCAATATACATTGGGCAAACATAAAATGCACTTGTTTCACTCTTGGTACAATTCTATATTGAAAACATAACATTATTGAAGCATATTTGAATTAAAAATATAATTAGTTAATTAAGGGCGCACCACACCAAATATCTTTCTCATTGAAATACGTGTAAAAGTGCCATATTTCAAGACACCTTTTCTACCCTCCGGTTACATTTATTGCATACTTGTCACCTATGACCATTTTCAGTAACATCTCAACTTTAATTTAAGCCTTGTTTCATGAGGGGTTATTAAGCTAAATTTTCCGCTACGGACCAGCACACAGCGCCCTCACTTTTTCACGTTTTCTGGCATACCTGTTCACTATTTAGGCAGGTGCTTACGCCCTGGGCACTATTTAGGTCGATAAATTAAAAATATCGTATTTTATCATTGTAGGTCCAACGGATAGGTCCCACTCGTTCATTTAAATACAAACATACCATCCCCGGAGAAACAAATTGCCCGAAAACCTCACATTTACAAGCCTAGTCTTCGTGCTTTTCCGGAACTACTACAGGATTACACGAATTGCGCATTGATTTGGTGTGGTGCTCTCTTAAGGAATCATTAATTAGCATTAAGAAGCTCAGAAATTGTTAAGAAACGTAAGTTGGTCGCAGTCTGCAAATGTATGCAAACATTTGCCTGCACCAAACTGTCCATTTTAAAAGTATAGAAAGGTTGAGGTACCCTTTTGAATAAATAAATTTAACTATTGAATTAAAAATTAAAAGAAGATATGTAATTAACCTCATGTATTCTGTATTGTCTGGATGTTAATTAGCACATTTTGTTAAATGCGTTTGTGTGGTGTTATTACTTGTTTTTAACTGTGTTACCAAATAAGTAAAAAACTGCTGGTTTTCATCAAGCTTGTAAACTCAGGAGAATTATTAAATTCTTAGGAATGCAACTGAAAAGTAAGTTGATACGATACTAGTGACTACTAGTTTGCCAATCAACATTGGATCACCCTATATGTTGAATACAACTTAAAACGATAACATTGTATAATTCAATCTTAAATCAGACTCTTGAAATTTGAATACTGGGTTCAAACATTATGGAAACTAACCTAATTTGTTCATTTGAATGTGCTTTGCACATCATGAAGGTGCAAGAAGGATGAATGCAATTGATTGTATGCCACTAAACATGTGCCATTGGGAAAATTTGAGTCACCCTGTAATTAAAGGGCCCCTTTTTATTGAACATTATTTGAACTCATACCACTTTAAGCATTTGCCACTTCAAATTGGAATGTAAAATCATGTTTCTGATGCAAATTTAAATTCATTCAATTTAATGATTTGTGGATAATCACGTATACCTAAATTAATGTTTTAAACACCCTATATGTTTAAAATTAAAATCAATCAATCTTTGTGTACATGTAATTGATGCATTTGTATTGAAATCTACTTGAATTTTGTTAAAATACTAGTCTTTGTATGTATGTAGTAATAGAAGCATTTTTCCAGAACTAAATAAACACATTTTTAGACACCCTGTATGTAGAATTTCAGATTCATAATGAAATTTAATTTGCATATGTCTGGATGGGTATTTTATTAAACTACTTTAAATCTGTACTGAACTTTTCTCTCATCACTTCATATACATAGTGGAAGTAATTATTGAAACCCTTCTTTTTTAAAAGATTTTGCTTGTTACACCCTGTACAATTTCGGGCCACCCTGTATAATCAACTTGGTTGTATGCTATTTGCATCCGTTACAGTATATGCTTTCAGAATATGTATACTTTTACCAACTTAAAATGTAAACTTTTTCAGATATAATGCATTAACTGAAAAAGGAACCTAATTTATGGAAAAAGGGACATGTAACACAAATTGTACCCAGTATAAAAAACATGACAGTATACACTCTCCGAAAAAAAGTTCAACTTTTAACCTTTTTGTCCTCTTCAGAATAGGACCCGCAAAAATGATTCTTAAAAAATGAGGAACCCCAAAAGTTTCTTAAAAGAACCAAATATGGTTATTTATGACCTTTTTAGAACTCTTTCTGGTTCGATGAAGAACCATTGGAGTTTCCATATAGAAGAACCATTGGAGTTTCCATATAAAAGAGTTTTAGAACCTCTTTAGAGCCATAATAAGACCATTCAATTTTTAACCCATGAGAACTATAACTATACCGACGTGTCGAATAATGTACCAGCACTATTGTAATTGGTTTATCAAGATCAGCATGTAATTGGCTAATGGGAATTCTTGTATAAAAGACAGGTAGACCCGAGAGAGTTAAGAACCATATTTTAGGGGCTATATATATATACCTGAGAGTTCCCTAAATAGAGAACAAACAATGTATAAGTTGAACCATTTCCGCTTATGTCATGAGGTAGTGTGGGTGGGAGATGTGGATATGGCTAAGCTCAAATATGCACTGAAACACCTCAACCGATGCCACCCCTTCCTTCATCAGTTCATACACTTTTTAATCTTTAACAACATGTTTAATGCAGGGCAAGTCTGAACTATCTGTCCCTCTATGTCTGATAAATGTTGTAGGCATAGGTACCACCTTAAAAATAGATACATGTTTTGGGGGTATTTTTTCTGTATTATATGGTTCGATATAAGAGCATGATTTTAATACTGAAAATTGAAATCAATGAATGATATATGATACAATTATAGTATTATCATAGCAATATTAACTCTTGTAGGCTTGCAAATAGTGTAATATCAACTGAAATGTATTGCTATGCCTTTTGGCATACTGGAATACTGCTAATCAGTCTAATGTACGTTGTTACAACTCAAGCCACAGTGATGCCTCGTATGTTAAATCTTTAAAACACACGGCGAGTTACGGTAAAACACACGATGAGTTTATAAACAAGTCTTGCAAGAGCATTGAGTTTACCAAGACGACGAGTTTAGCACACGTTGAGTTTTGCACGACGATGAGTTTAAGACACGACCAGCAACCACGACCAGCATTTCGGCTCTTTTTCAAGACCGTGTTTTTACCCCACGTAACAATGATGGAAGTTCCTATTTCGCATGAATGTATTAGATATGTGTTGAATTTTATATTAAACTTTATTTTTCTTGACCAATCTGGATCAACTTTTCCGCTACGGACACCTAAACAGCGCCCTCACCATTTTAAATCGATATTTTCGCTTCCTCACCGGTTCCGGCAACGATATCCTTCCGCAGCCTAGGCACCCGTGCGTATTCGATTCCAACGATTTTTGACCACATTAGCAATGCTGAGGTTCTATTCTATCTTTTTCATAAAATCAGCAAGATTTACTTCTATTTGCTTCCCCTGGGACGATGATCAAATTGATATAGGTACTATTTCTCTGAACCTTACACCAAACGCGCAAGGATTTAATGTAGTGCCCCCATAAAGTCCGCCATGTTCGATAGTCTATTGTCAGCCCTAGATACTAGTCGAGGGCGAACTTATTAAAATCCGTGTGTGTGTGTGTGTGAGAGGCGTGCACGTGTGCGCTAAACTCATCGAGTGCTAAACTCGTCGTCCGTCCTGCTAAGCTCATGATTCGCGTCGTCATTCGCTAAACTCGTCGTTGTTGCTGATCGTATGCTAAACTCATCGTTGTGATAAACTCATCGTGTGTTTTACAAACTCGCCGTGTTTGTTACAAACTCGTCGTGTTTTTGACAAACTCGCCGTGTTTTTTGATAAACTCGTCGTGTTTTTGACAAACTCTTCTTCTTCTTCTCCTTCTTCTCCTTCTCCTCCTCCTCCTCCTCCTGATGCACATGCATCAGCTTGAGACCGTTTATCTATGTTATGAGGTTAAATGTCAACCTGGAGTCATTTGGGGTCACAGCGTTCAAAAGGTCAGATTTGCCAAAAATACTATAACTCGACCATGGGATTCATGCATATGCATCAGCTAGAGACATTGGTTAAGTTGTCAAAGGTTAAACAAGCGTAATTTTTAAGGCAGCAGGGTACGTCGTCTGTGACGACAACTTTTCTAGTTATGATCTCTTTGTTACTTTATCCACATTTTCATGTAAAATAAATAACCTAGTACAATATCTACTCTGTTCATTTTTCAGACGAAGCACAGCATCTCGACCCAGCCATACGAATTCTCATGGAGGTCACATGGGAGGCCTTGGAGGATGCTGGCATCTCCGCAGCTGCTGTTCGCGGCTCACATACAGGCGTATACATAGGAGGCATGAGTTCAGCTGAGTACAGAACATTATTAACGCAACCAGTTCATAATATTGGCCCGTATACCAATTCGGGTAACACATCTTGTATGTTTGCAAACAGACTGTCATACGAGTTTGATTTCCGTGGCCCAAGCGTTGCATTAGATACAGCGTGTTCGTCATCTCTTTATGCCACATTTCTTGCTTGTGAGGCGCTTAAACGCAATGAATGCCCAATGGCACTAGCTGGTGGTTTGAACATAGCACTTTTGCCTCAATCTATGATTGGACTCAGTCAAGCAGGTATGATATCACCCGATGGAATATCGAAGAGTTTTGATAAGTCAGCCAACGGCTACGGTCGCGGAGAAGGTTTTGGTGTTGTCGTGTTGAAGACAGTCGAAAACGCAATTCGTGATGGAGATCGAATATATGCTGTCATAAGAGGGGGTGCCTTAAGTAACGACGGTCGCACAACAGGTATAATAGCCCCAAGCACTGAAGCCCAACGGAAGTTACTGAAAGCAGCTTGTGTGCATGCTAAG
The DNA here is from genome assembly GCA_035610835.1 of Ophiura sarsii. Classification (NCBI taxonomy): domain Eukaryota; kingdom Metazoa; phylum Echinodermata; class Ophiuroidea; order Amphilepidida; family Ophiuridae; genus Ophiura; species Ophiura sarsii. Next base: position 76,880,503 of record CM069449.1, on the reverse strand, counting down.
GTGACACCCAGTGATATTACATACGCAGAAGCACATGGAACAGGAACTTCACTCGGTGATAAAACAGAAGCTACTGTTCTGGGAGAAGTCTTCGGACAACGGCGGTCACCCGAGCAACCACCATTGCATGTCGGTTCCATCAAGTCCAATTTAGGCCATACTGAAGGTGCAGCAGGTGTGGCTGGGATGATCAAAGCAGCTCTGTGCTTGAAGCATCAACTCATTCCTAAAGTGGTGCATTTCAGTGAGCCAAATCCGGAACTAGACTTCAAAGAACTGAACATTCATGTTCCTCAATGTACAATGCCATGGCCAACCGGAGAACCGTACTTTGCAAGCTGTAGTTCATTTGGGTTTGGAGGTGCAAATGCATGCATTATCATGGAAGCTGCCCCTACGTTGAACAAAATTAAAGGGACAAAATCAAAACTTGACGTGACATCAAAGCCTGTAATACTCGTCGTTTCCGCAGCGACAAAAGAAGCCCTTCGACAGCGTTTGCGAGATTGGCTGACGTTTTTACAATGTGTCGAAATTGTAACAAACGCGACTCTCTTTAGGAAAGCCCTTTTCACAGCAGCTCAACGTTCCCAGCACCATAAATATCGACTTGGTATTGTTGTCACCACTGCAGTGGAGGCCATAGAACTTGTACAATGCAAGTTAGATGAAGGCAATATGAAAGACAAGTGCGTTGAAGGCGTAGCGAGACCGATAGGGACCTCTGCGAAGGTAGCATTTGTGTTTTCTGGAATGGGCACACAATGGTGGGGAATGGCTAGACAGCTCATGGAAACAGAACCAATCTTCGCTACAATGATCAAGGTAAATGCTGTTAGTTAAAGGGGCATTAAGAGATGTGGTGGAGGCAGCGCCTTCAATTATAAAAATATATTATAAAACTGGGATTTGTATATTTTTACAATTGTATTACATGTATGAACTTACATCTGTAAGGATTAAGAAAAATCAGCCCTCTTTGTACAATAAAACGCTGGTAGAGCCGCAACCAGCATTTTATATGGTTAAGGGTGGTATTCCAACATATTTAAAACATTGTTTTAATTAAGTTTTGCTGGGTTTTTTTTAGTAGAAACAACAATAATGGCAATTTTTAATGTTCATCTTGAATTCTGTTTATTAATAAATTAAAATTAAAAAAATTCAACGTGACATTGTGTCCCTTTAAAGCAACGGTCTGTTTTCGTTAAGAATGACCGGGTCTGCCATGTTTGGTGCATTTTGTAACCTGTTACGGGTCGGACTACCGTTATTTTTGGAACACTAGATGGTAGTCTTTAAATCAATAGTTTAGCATCAAGCAATTGTTTCAGCTACATAAACGTCATCCAAAATGGCGTCAACACTTTGTCAAAAATGGTTATCCATTTTTTTCCCTCAACATTTTGTGTAGTTCGGTTCGCTTAAAATTGGCCATAGCTTCAGAACCAGAGGTCAGATTTAACTCAAACAAAAAAACATTTTAGAGCTGAGACTTTATAGCTTTTTACTGTGCTATTATCTCACTTTTGATGATAGAACAATATTTTTCATTTCAAACTGTGAACACCCCACCCCTAATCAAAATGTCTGTACAGAGTTACACATTGCTAAGAAATTGTTGGGAGTTGAAAACGTACTGAAGCTCACGTCACGTCAAGGGGCGTACCGCGTAGATCTGTTTTTGACATTGGGGGGGATGATTTGGTGGCGCTTGCGCGCACAGGGGGTGTTTGAATCCCCCTCAGAAGCGGCAATTTGGTGAATATTTTTATAGGTGCAAATTTAGAGCAGACGATGGGTCAATGGGCCTGACCGACCCAAATTTTGCTTTTGGAAGAATTTTTTGTTGCTAGAATCATTAAAAATCAGCAACTTTTGGCCAAAATCTATTGATATGGGCTGAAATTTGTAAAGATAATTCAGGATATTTTTTAATTAAGCCACAACATTGGGGATGATAACTTAGGCCCCGGTCAAATATTAGGGGAATATACCCCCCCCCCCGGATCTACGCCCAAGTTCACGTCTGTCATAGAATGTGCATACATTGCCTGCTTTATGGTAGAATAATACTATTATTTAACATATAACTGATTCAAATGTATTTTAAGTGATAGGGCAGTGATGACGTCAATTTATTAGTTATCAGTTTACCGTGTCCTTGTCTGATCCAGTAAAGCCCTTGGATGAACGGCTGCTCATGCCATTCTATAGTTACTCATTTTCTGATATAAATTATTTTATGCTTACTAGATAACTGTACTGGTGGCTTGTTTTCACACTGTTTTGGATTGGAAAACCGAGTATTTTTTTTTTTGGGAGTGATTACATCACCAATTTACGTTATAATGCCTATAACTATTTATAGGCGGAAGTCACAAAAATGTCCAAACGTATCATGACTCCTGTCCTTGAACTTGAAAGGGCTTGTTTTAAGCCGTTACTAAAGTATGAGTGACCTAATTACGCCAACATCAAGCAAAGATTTTCGCCGAAGATTTCGTTCAGACACTTTCATCAATAGCTCCATACTCCATCTAAAGGCCGATTCATAGTCCAAGGAATAAAATAATAATTTATGTTTTGGCACGGTATATATTTTGGTGACGTCATCCTACAAACTATCCGATGTCAAAAGTATGTACCGGGATGGTATATACATCGACGATTAAGAGAATAATACTACAACGGTGGCTATTTTATTTAGTCAGTAAATTGTGCCTAAAATGAACAGGTGTATTTACACCTGTAAGTAGGTGTAAGTATAATAGATTACACCTACTTTCACCTGTGTATGTCCCTAATATACTGCAAGAATGTAAAATAATGGAACGCTCGAATACAGATATAATATAACAATCAGTAGCGTAGCCATCCCTACCTGTCAGGAGGGGCAAAGTGAAAGAACCTTCCCGATTTTTCCTCTTTTCCCGATTTCCCCCTCTTTTTCACGATTTTAGGCAATTTTTTCGCTGACAGGGGGCACTCTGCCCCCCACCCACCCCTTGACCTCCTGGTGGCTACTCCACTGATAACAATACGTATATTCAACATTTTACGAATATGATGGTTCTAGTAGTAGGCCTGTCATTTCTGCAATCATGGCTCCCCACGAGGACGTTTTATTGCTCTTGATTCAAGATTCAAGAGTATTTATTTGTAGGCAAAACCTCATAATAAGCATACTGCTTTTAATTCTAAGAAGAAGGGCGGTAAAGCTTGTTTACAACCGACGTCGATATATGAGAGAAATACATGTCAATATTGGAAAAGAAAAAAGAAATGAAATATTTTGTCTTTTTTCATTTTGCTTTCGTATAGGCCCTACCCACGGAAAATTAAGTTTTCCCCCAACCCACATACATACACTCTTCTCCCCTCCCCGCCCCCCCCAAAAAACACCCAAATAATAATTTAATGGAAATTGATATAAACTCCGCACAAAAAGAAAGTAACCACTTTTTTTCGAGACACCTTTGTCTATAATTGAGACCATTAACTGTCTTTGACACCTTTGTCTGTGTTTGAGATCATTTGCGGTGTTTGGCACCTTGGTCCGTGTTTGAGATCATTTGCGGTGTTTGACACCTTTGTCCGTGTTTGAGATCATTTGCGGTGTTTGGCACCTCTGTCCGTGTTTGAGACATTTGTCCATGTTTGAGATTATTCGCCGTGTTTGACACATTTGCCTGTAATTGAGATCATAGACTGTGGTTGACACCTTTGTCTATAATTGAGACCATTCACTGTCTTTGACACCTTTGTCTGTGTTTGAGATCATTTGCGGTGTTTGACACCTTTGTCCATGTTTGAGTTCGTTCACTGTGTTTGGCACCTTTGTCCGTGTTTGAGATCATTTGCGGTGTTTGACACCTTTGTCCATGTTTGAAATCATTCGCCGTGTTTGACACCTTTGTCTGTAATTGAGATCATTCACTGTCTTTGACACCTTTGTCCATGTTTGAGATCATTCGCTGTGTTTGACACCTTTGTCTGACAGTAATTGACATCATTCACTGTCTTTGACACCGTTGTCCATGTTTGAGATCATTCACTGTCTTTGACACCTTTGTCCGTGTTTGAGATCATTTGCGGTGTTTGACACCTTTGTCCATGTTTGAGTTCATTCACTGTGTTTGACACCTTTGTCCGTGTTTGAGTTCATTCACTGTGTTTGACACCTTTGTCCATGTTTGAGATCATTCACTGTGTTTGACATCTTTGTCCATGTTTGAGATCATTCACTGTGTTTGACACCTTTGTCCATGTTTGAGATCATTCACTGTGTTTGACATCTGTGTCCGTGTTTGAGATCATTTGCGGTGTTTGACACCTTTGTCCATGTTTGAGATCATTCACTGTGTTTGACACCTTTGTCCGTGTTTGACACATTTGCCTGTAATTGAGATCATTTGCGGTGTTTGACACCTTTGTTCATTCACTGTGTTTGACATCTTTGTCCGTGTTGGAGATCATTTGCGGTGTTTGACACCTTTGTCCATGTTTGAGTTCATTCACTGTGTTTGACATCTTTGCCCGTGTTAGTTTGAGATCATTCACTGTGTTTGACATCTTTGTCCGTGTTTGAGATCATTTGCGGTGTTTGACACCTTTGTCCATGTTTGAGTTCATTCACTGTGTTTGACACCTTTGTCCGTGTTTGACACATTTGCCTGTAATTGAGATCATTCGCCGTGTTTGACACCTTTGTCCATGTTTGATATCATTTGCGGTGTTTGGCACCTTTGTCCGTGTATGACACCTTTGTCTATAATTGAGACCATTCACTGTCTTTGACATCTTTGTCCATGTTTGAGATCATTCACTGTGTTTGACATCTTTGTCCGTGTTTGACACATTTGCCTGTAATTGAGATCATTTGCGGTCTTTGACACCTTTGTCCGTGTTTGAGATCATTTGCGGTGTTTGACACCTTTGTCCATGTTTGAGATCATTCACTGTGTTTGACACCTTTGTCCGTGTTTGACACATTTGCCTGTAATTGAGATCATTTGCGGTGTTTGACACCTTTGTCCGTGTTTGAGATCATTTGCGGTGTTTGGCACCTCTGTCCGTGTTTGAGATCATTTGCGGTGTTTGACACCTTTGTCCATGTTTGAGATCATTCACTGTGTTTGACACCTTTGTCCGTGTTTGACACATTTGCCTGTAATTGAGATCATTTGCGGTGTTTGACACCTTTGTCCGTGTTTGAGATCATTTGCGGTGTTTGACACCTTTGTCCGTGTTTGAGATCATTCGCCGTGTTTGACACCTTTGTCCGTGTTTGAGATCATTTGCGGTGTTTGACACCTTTGTCCATGTTTGAGATCATTTGCGGTGTTTGACACATTTGTCCGTGTTTGAGATCATTCGCCGTGTTTGACACATTTGTCCGTGTTTGACACATTTGCCTGTAATTGAGATCATTCGCCGTGTTTGACACCTTTGTCCGTGTTTGAGTTCATTCACTGTGTTTGACACCTTTGTCCATGTTTGAGATCATTCACTGTGTTTGACACCTTTGTCCGTGTTTGAGATCATTTGCGGTGTTTGACACCTTTGTCCGTGTTTGAGATCATTTGCGGTGTTTGACACCTTTGTCCATGTTTGAGATCATTCGCCGTGTTTGACACCTTTGTCTGTGTTTAAGATCATTTGCGGTGTTTGACACCTTTGTCCATGTTTGAGATCATTCACTGTGTTTGACACCTTGTCCATGTTTGAGATCATTTGCGGTGTTTGACACCTTTGTCCATGTTTGAGATCATTTGCGGTGTTTGACACCTTTGTCCATGTTTGAGATCATTCGCCGTGTTTGACACCTTTGTCCATGTTTGAGATCATTTGCGGTGTTTGACACCTTTGTCCATGTTTGAGATCATTCACTGTGTTTGACACCTTTGTCCTTGTTTGAGATCATTTGCGGTGTTTGACACCTTTGTCCATGTTTGAGATCATTCGCCGTGTTTGACACATTTGTCCGTGTTTGAGATCATTCGCCGTGTTTGACACCTTTGTCCATGTTTGAGATCATTTGTGGTGTTTGACACCTTTGTCCATGTTTGAGATCATTCGCCGTGTTTGACACCTTTGTCTGTAATTGAGTTCATAGACTTTGTTTTAAACCATTGTGCAAAAGGATTTTTAGATTCGAACTTTATTTAAGCGGTTATTGACAAAATATCATTTTTTCACGAAATTGCCCCAAACTTTAAATACTGACAAAAATCATAATTCTAAAAGTATAATTGGAAAGAGATAGACCAACTGATCCTACCCTATATAAGTTTTATGGCAGGGACATTTCAAGAATCTACTTTTTCATTTTTGGCAGTTGTGAGCCCTTAACGTCAATTTGACTGACGTCACCAAAATATATACCGTGCCAAAATGTATTTTATTCAGTGGACTATGAAAGCGCCTTAACAGTTCAACGTGATGCAGCGGAAAACATGAAGTTCGTTTTCATTTATTTTTTTTGTCACAGAGAATTGCCAAGAAATTGAATTCTAATGGCTCCGAATGGTCCCTGGTCAACATGCTGACAAAGGAAACCAACACAGAGAAAATCAACGAAACAGGTATTGTTCGTACTTAAAGAATTCTTAAAAATGCAGTGCAGGAATGAAATTCCAAATTCCAATTTCAAAAGAGCAGGAAATAATACTGTGCTAGTTCAATAGAAACGTATAAATATGTTTAAGGGGGGAAGGGCACCCATCCGAATTTAAGCATGTTTTGTGCTCTATCTAAAAATTATCAATTTTGTTGGAAAAATAAGCATTTTGAAGCAAATTGTCTGAGAAACTCAAAAATAGCGTTATATTTGCAGAAGGCCAAGCGGTTCTTGAGTTATTGATCAAAACAATAATGTGCACGTATTGAACAATAACTCAATAAGGGACCGTTCATTATTTATGGTGGGGGGCGGGGGGTTGGGACAAATTCGAGACTCGTATGTTAAAATTACCTAACCCCCCTACAGCTGAAACTGAAAATTACATGACCCCCCCCCCCTGCTAACCAGTAGCTTTTTACAAACCCCAACCCCCCCCCCCCCCCCCCATCCCGAAAAAAATCAACTTGGCACATACTTAAGGGGCTGTCTTTATCTTTGGAATTTTGTTCATGGATACGTTGGCAAATTTTGTTTGTGCCCTATCTGAACGGCCAATAATTTCATGATGCCCCTTCTTTTTATTGTGTGAAATTAGTAATGGCGAGCGTAGCGAGTTGGATTTTTTTCTTCATATTTATACATTTTGGGTGATTTTGAGAGTCTTTATAACCCGAACAAGTTAGAATATTCTGAGCAGAAACGTATAATCCAGTGAAACGTTCTACTTTTGTGAGCATTGGTGCAAAGCAGAGATGAGGTGAAAAGCATGCAATAGATCACATTTTTAAATCATGAAATTGGATTTTGTAACATTATACACCATGTGGCTCTAATGTCTCGACCGTTGATGATTATATAGATGTTTTTTCACCATATCGTCGATTTGCTGTCCACAAGTCGTCTCATAGTAAAAGTTTTGAAGTCGATAGGTTTAAGAAAATATGCGCGAAGCGCAGAAAAAATGGCATTTACACTCCAAAATCACTCCAATCACCTCCATCTTTATAGTTTAAACAAATTTACACAACCCCCCCTGTTCAAGAATAAAAAGTTACATAACCCCCCCTATTTGAACAAATGAAAGTTACATGACCCCCACTATAGTTTACCCAACCCGCCCTCCACCATAAATAATGAACGGTCCCTAACTCAAATGTGTTCAAAACAAAGGATAGCCTACTCCGGAGCATAATGTGTGATATCAGGAAGTTCACTTCACACTTTATGTTATATTAAATTAATTAATTTGAGTTACAAACGTATGGAAAATAGGAATCAAACATGTTACAAAAAGTAACCCCTCACTAGTGAAAAAGCTATAACTCACAAACAGACGCCACAAACACAATTTCATATCCTTAGGTGTATGCGTTGGATGGTTAGCTTTAATTTGACACCAACTAAATTGTGTAACAATTGTTAATAAATTAGAGACATTTTAAAGTCAAAGTCACTTTGCAAAAGTTGTATTTATCAAATATCCTATACAAAATGTTGGGGTGTTTGTGCTTGGCCATGAAGCGCGCGCTTTTCAAAATCATATGTTATGATTAAGTATTGGCCATATCGTTGATTCCCTCAAGTTTGTTTTAATGCTGGGAAAGTCACTATCGTTAATTTATCTACTGAATCATCCAAAACAGCATGCTACTATATAGTCTTTGTAAAGGTCAAAACGTGGCATACGACAATATTCTGACCCGGGAGAATGAAACCTTAGCTCAACTTTGAAACTTCTTCTGTGTTATTTTACAGAGATAGCTCAACCGTGTATATGTGCTGTACAGATCGCCTTGGTGGAGCTCTGGCGCTACAGAGGAATAGTTCCGGATGTGGTCGTGGGGCACAGCGTAGGAGAGGTTGCTGCAGCGTTCTGTGCTGGCCTTCTCTCACTTGATCAGGCAATCAGTCTAATCTACCATCGTGGCAGACAACTCAAAGAGACGAGTGGTTCGGGGACGATGGTGGCAGTACTACATCCAGCTGACGAAGTGCTTGAAAAAATGCGATCGAAAGGTTACGAGAAAAAGTTGGACATTGCTGCCATCAACAGTCCCAGCCAAGTTGTTATATCAGGTGATACCGATAGTATTAACGATCTAATGACAGAGTTTAAATCTGCTAACATTCGATGTGTTCAACTCAAGGTAAGAAATGCATTCCACAGCCGACAGCAAGCCTGCTTAGAAAAGAAATTCAAACATAAGGTGTCAAAAGTTTTGAAATCAAGATATAGTTTAGTAGGCAGCGGAACGAAACTCGTTCCGATGCTTTCCACTGTGACTGGGCGTTATATGACGCGAGAAGAAGCAAGCTCACCTGAATATTGGTGGAAAAATATTCGCCAAAAAGTCTTATTCAAGAATGCTATTGAAACCCTGGTTAGTGATGACTTTCACGTCTTTCTCGAGATTGGGCCCCACCAAGCATTAACTCCAGCAGTTAAAGATACCATCAATAACCTGCAAGTCAATCTAGTAACATCTGGATCGCTGGTTAGACCTCGAGATACCAGCAAACCAACGGAAGATAGAGTCACTCTTCTCCTCAACCACGCACAGCTCTATGTTTCAGGGGTACCGGTCAACTTTAGTAGCTACTTTGACAAAAATTGTGCAACTATTGTATCGATACCGAAGTACCCATGGCAACGAGAGCTATGCACAGCTATTGATCCAGGGACTGATGAATACTATAAGTACCCAGTCAAACATCACCCTCTCTTGGGAGAACAACAAGTGTTTCACATGGATATCCCATCTGCTACGCCCATGAAGTGGTGGAAAGAAGAGCTATCAAAGTCATCTGTACCATGGCTGAGGGATCACGTTATTGGAGGATCTGTTGTATTCCCCGCAGCAGCGTATATTGAAGTGTCGCTTACTGCCGCAAGAGTCTACTTCCCAGACAGATTACCAACTACGCTTCGAAACATCGACCTGCAGAGATTCATGTACGTCCCAGAAAGTAAAGGACATTTAGAAACATTGACAGAACAACTGTCGCCGTCCAAAGTTCACGCCACAATACGAAGTTGTGACCCAGAAACGAAGAGGTGGACCCAGCACATGGAGACTGACATTGTCAATCACACAACATCGGCTCACGGAGGGTCTCTGGATGTCGAATCAATCAGGGCACGGTGCAACGTTTCACTCAGAGCAGAAGAGATGCAGGGAATCAGGGAGGGCTCAGGATTGACATTTGGACCAAGTTTTCAAACAACAACCAGTGCATTTGTCAATGACACATTTTCTGAAATCATTAGCTACTGTGAAGCCCCAGATGTAATATTTCGGGAGTTCAAAATGTATATGTTTCACCCGGCCTTCCTAGATGGCTGTCTGCAATTATACGGCTTACTCATTGGAATGTCAAAGATTAGTGAGGCCAAAGAAAGAGGAACTCATATTCGGTTTGTCAAAGAGGTTCCAAGCAGAATAGAGTCGTTCAGTCTGTACAAAGACCCTCCAAGAAGAATATGCGTGCATTTATCGTCAAGACAGAGAACTGACGATATATCTTGCTACGATATCTCAATTGCTGATGCGGACTCAAATGACGTTGTGGCCACGATCAATGGACTGCAGTTAAAACGGTTTGAAGCTAATGCAGAAATATCACCTCATATTTGGAGTACAAATTGGGTGGGTGTACCTGGTACAGAACAGCAAATTGAAGACAGACGATGTTTGATCATTCCTGACCAATCTGGTATTAGTAGCGCAGTCGCAGAACATCTTCAAGCCTCTGGTGTTGATACAGTCGTAGCAAGTGTCGTTACAGATCAAAAGCAAACTATTCGGCAGTATTTCAACGACTCCCAGTCTTTTACAGACATACTTGTGCTTCAACCCCTTGACACGACCAATCTGCAGAGTGTCATTAATTCAACAGATAGTATGGATCTTGAGGAATTTCGCAAAGTTCAAGAGCGATTTCCTTTGTTTTGCAAGTTTCTCCTTCTAGAAGTCACCGATTTAAGACGTGAAATTTGGCCACGTATGATCTTCATTACGGCTGGTGCACGGGAAGTCATTTCTGGTGAGAATGTAAATCCTTTTATGTCTTACGTACATTCACTGTTGATGACTTTCATGTACGAAGAACCGAGGCTGAACGCGGTATCCGTTGATGTTCCTCTAGAAGTAGATGTCGCAGACACCAGTTTGATTATTCATGAAGCATTTATGAATGTGCCGGATGACGAAAATTTCCTGGCATATAGAAGAGGTAATCAGCACAATGGCACACAAGAACCCACTTTGACCCGATTTGCTCCGCGTTTGTCTTCCGAACCTACTGCTAACTTTCGAATCAACACCGACAACCAATCCTGGATCATTCAGCAAGATGCAGGTAAACCTAAGCTATCTGTAAATCCGAAGGTCAGTAGGAATCTATCCAAACTGTCTAGTGACAAAGCAGTGGTGATGGATCTACATTCATTCTGCCTTATTCCTGTGTCAGGGAATTCTGTAAATGATGAGACAAACGCGTCTGCTCCGTCTAACACAATTGTCACTATATATGCAGGAGAGAAGCAGGGCAGTGATTCGCCTGCTATGATTCTTGGTATCAGCAACCGCAGACCTACGCTATCTTCTACAATGGCTCTTGAACCAAGCCCATGCAGCCCAGTTGGGGTACCAGATGGAATCGAATGTACCGATGCCATTTATGCTGCCAAAGAGTACCTACCTGCTCAGATATTTTTCCACGACATCTTCCAGCTCCCTATATCTGCACACGTATTGTATTTGACAGATAGTGAAACATCTTTTCGTTGCCACTCGTTTCCATTACTGATGTACGCAAAAGGAGCTCGACTGACGGTGGTAGGTGTAGGAAAGAATTACGAAGCAAGTAAGATGATTGGCATTCAACCAAATTGGAACTGCAACACCATCAACATTGAAGATGTGAACAACGTTGACAAGTTGTCTGTTGACCTTCTGATCGTACCAATGAGTAGTGGAAGTTTGCAGAAACAAGTTGCAACTCTTTTACCTACATTAAAGAAGTCGGGTACAACATTGTATCTATTTGATGGCGACAATAAACAGTCAATGGTAATGTCTGGAATGGCTGGCATGAATATCATGATGTATTCTACATCTTTACCAAAAGCGCTGTTTGGTCAGAATCCAAACACACTACTGGCTACGATCAATGACATATGTGGATTGTGTGAACAATCTAGATGGCTGCTGACGCGATTGGATAGATCAGACGATGTACCACTTTCCCAATTACCCTTGGTGAATGGAGCCGTTCCGCATTTTACAATCATCACTGTAATAGAAGAGCACACCAAACTTCCTTTCGAGCTCCATGAAGATGTATGGTTTGCTGAAAAGGATGCGTCGTATCTAGTGACAGGAGGTACCAGTGGTTTTGGTTTGAGTCTCGTGAAGTGGCTTGTCTCGAGAGGAGCTTGCCATATATATGTCATTTCAAGACAAACTCCACGTGATGAAGTTTTGAAGTACATGGCAGAAGAGAAACACGCACAAATCCAACATTACAGTGCGGATGTTACAAACGCTTCCGAGATCGAACGAGTCTTGACTACCATACGTGATTCCAAGTCACCATCCTTGGCAGGTATATTTCACCTTGCTACTCAGTACCGAGATGGATTTTTGTTTCAAACAACACAGGACATATGGAACATGGTAATGGAAGGAAAAGCGTTCGGTGCTCTTCTCCTTCACCAGTTGACGTTGAAGCTCCAAATACCACTGAAGTACTTTGTTGTTGCTTCCTCAATAGTTTCCCTGATGGGCAATTCTGGACAGGGCAATTATTGCTCGGCAAACAACTTCCTCAACAGCCTTTGTCACGTGCGACGGCATCAAGGACTTCCAGCTACAGCAATGTGTATTGGGTTAATCAACAGTGTTGGGCATGCTACATCAAACAACCTGGTGCAAATAAATGAAGAGCGCGGCTTGATGAGCCTTACTCCTGCAGATGTTTTAAAAGCTTTCGCCGCTGCGTTGACGACAGAAATGTCACAAGTAGGTATTGCAGGGCCTGTCATTCTCAGACGATTCATTCAGAAAAATCGGGTTTTCATAGCACATCATACCAGTGAGAGCAATGGAAGGTTTTCGCTATTCAAGGACTTGTTTGCTGACATGGACATGATAAATCAGTCAACGGGATCATTCCGTCAAATCTTGCTGGAGAAACCAGAAGAAGAAGCAAGGAAACTGATCGTCGAGAAGCTTTGTCAGGTACTGTTAACGCAGCTTGGAACTCCTGAAAGTGTCGATACGAATGTCAGTCTCCTTTCATTAGGCCTAGATTCCTTGTTAGCAACCAGCATGAGTGAAGCCATTGCTGATCATTTCGAAGTCACCATAAGTCCTGTGGAGCTCATAAATGACAAAACGACAATCACCATGCTGCAAACTCAGATCTTCAACAGTATCAAAATGGCACCAACAAATGAAAGTAATGTCACAAGCAACAATGTGCCCACAGCCCAAGATAGAAAGGTCATAGCAAAACCTTGGATAGTCGAAACCTCTACCAACGAAACCGCCAGCTTGAAAATGGTTTGTTTCCCTCCAACCGGCGGAGGGGCATCATTTTTCAGTTCTTGGTCATCACATGTGGCTCAGTTTGGAATACAGCTTTTGGTGGTACAGTTGCCAGGATGGGAAGGACGTGAAGATGAAACTCCGATTCACACTTTGCAAGAAAATGTTGAAAAGGTGGCCTCAGAATTAGTTCATCGACTTGAGGACCGCAAATTTGTCTTACTTGGACATAGCATGGGAAGCTTGTTTGCATTTGAAACAGCTATTCAACTACATGCGAACAACCTCCGACCAATTCACATGTTTCTTAGTGCATGGTACGCTCCAACCTTGCCCTATCCTTATCCCGGGGAACTCAAGAACGACAGCAAAATAATGTTTGCAGGCCTAAAGCAAGTACTAGAAGCTGGCGACGACATTCTCAAATATGTAAAAAGAAAAAATGGAATGAACATGGCGTTCTTAGATGACACAATCCTGAGTAACAGGGTGATCATGTTACGTTTTCTACCTGCAATACATGCGACGTACGACATAATTCAGACATACCGATGCAAAGATCGTGAACCTCTTCAATGTGGGATGACTGTTTTTGGCGGAAAGAGTGATCCACTGGTTAGTCCGCGACTTTTAAGTGACTGGAAGCGTCAAGTTGCTAAAGGCCATAGCTTCAAAAAGATCATATATGAAGGCAAACACATGTTTATCTTGAGAGAAGCTGAAAATATACTGAAGGAGGTGGGTCTGACTCTGCGACAATATTGGGGAAAAACATGAACATATAATTAAGTACCCTGCTCACTCAACAAGACTGATTGCGGATCTATTTCCCTTGGTATAAAGGGCAGAATCTACGATGTACAGAATACTTCCTTCCTCATGACCTAGCGTATCTTTCTATTCATTATGCCGACACCACTTTCACCACCCTAATTTAAAAACAATCGATGATACGGTGGTACGGAGAACAAAGTTTGCTATGGAGAATTTTATGCAGTTTTAGCCATTGATCCAGTACTCAATACCTACAAAAAATATAAATAATTTGACGTTAAAACACTTCCGTGTTACCGTTTGCTGATGCTGACTTTGGAAGTCTCAAGTCTCTCCATACATTCCTTAATAAGTCACTTGTACCTGAGACTAATATACCACATATTAGTCGTCTCAGATCTGTACCACATGCTGGTGAAATTTGAACAAAGTCGTATGGTCTGAACTACACGGGTTTTTAAAACTATTTTTGATAAAGCGTTGGCGCCATTTTGAAAGAGGTTTTGTTTTTTAGGTGAAACAATTAGATCATGCTAAACTATGAACTAAAAGACTTCCAGCTTCTCATTATTCCAAAAATTACGGTAGTCTCATACGTGAAACCGGGTGAAAGTTGCAGTAATACATATACATATAAACATGGCAGATGCAATCAGTCTTATGGAGAGAGCTCGTACACTTAATACAGTAGACAAAGTATTGGTTTCTCTGAAGTTTGTTACGTCTTGTTATGTAGGCCCTAATCATGAATATTCCATTGCCTGTACCATCTCTACATCTACATCTATTATATACTCAATAATGTTGCCTTAAGCAATATCTAATTGAGAAACAATGTAATGGCGCAAGTTAAGTTAACACATAATCAAGAACAAAAACTGACACAAAAGATGGAGAATAAAACCTAAACTGCACTTGAAACAGCTGTTTTGAATCCCTGGGTACTGACTGCATTTATAACATTTGGGTGGAGGTCATTCCAATCTGATACGGTACGTGGGAAAAAACTATACTTATATACATTCTTGTTGGCTTTCATGATTCGGAACTTTGCCGGATGGTACTGTCTTGTGCTACTGACGGTTTGTCGTTGAATATAGTCGGGAATCGGTATGGCAATAGATTTGTTTTGTATTTTGAACATATTGATCAGGCGACTTTGTTTTCTACGTTGTTCCATGATAGACAAACTAAAGATTACACAAGAAGCTGTAACAAACCATGGAAAAACAACGAAATTGAAACTAGGCATTGTATGTACTCGTAGTGAATTCAATTGCAATGATATTTGGTAGAATCGCTTTTGCCAAGGCTGATGAAAGTTGATTCCATGTTTCCCGTAACCCGCCCGCGTTTTTTTCTTCTTTTCGACCGCGTTATGAATGCCAAAATAGCGAAATCATTCATTATTTGAAATAATGAACTGCTGCAAAATAATGAATAATGAAAAAGTTACCTCATTATAGTTTGAACCAAATGTTACGGGAAACATGGAATCAACTTTCATTAGCCTAATAGTCCATACCTATCGTCGTCGTGTGATTAGCCGAGCAGATGAGTAGGCCTATTATGATAATACGACCGACCCATCTTACCTAAGGTTTGATAGAATTGTTTTGTCAGCCTGGAGGGTAGTCTTGATTTTGCAACAAAGCTCGCCATGTTAGTCCAATTCACTTCGTCGTAACCGCGGGAAATTGTGGACTCATTACTATGGCACGCCACAGCGGACAAAACCATGTTGAGATTTCTCACTCACGCCGAGTTTCACACACTACCTATCGAGATTTACTCGCCCGTATCCAGTTCCACACGCTAAATGTCGAGTTTCACACACTACTTAGCGAGTTTACTCGCCCATACCAAGTTTCACACGCGTATGTAAAGCTTAACACACGGGCTATCGATTCTCACTCGCTGTATGTCGAGTTCCTCACTCCCCCTATCGAGTTTCACTCGCTATATATGAGTTTTACACTGCACTGCCTATTGAGTTTCACCCCTTATATGTCGAGCTTTAGGCAGTCTGCTCTAAACATTTTAAGTGACAAATTCACATCTATCAAAACCTTGTAAGTTCTCTTGTCCTGGAACATGTATAAAACAACTATTCCTATCTGACATTTGGGTAATATTGAGTCGCCTGCTGATTTAGAAAATACAGGTAAAAAGACACAATTTAAGATTTTTTTTTTTTTTTTTTAATTCCTTCTTGACAGCTGATATAAACATAGTACTGTCACTTACTCAGTGACCTTAAGCTACATACACCTTTTGTTTTTACATGGGTAACATATTGACAAATATATTTAAATGAAACTTATCCTTTAATCAGTGCAGAGACTTTGCCATTCATGCCATTTTTCCAGAAAAGTATTCAAGTCTGAATTACATGTGGCTTGGTATTTTAGAATATTGTAATAATACTTAATTTCGTGTTTGAAAGTGTCTAAATCTGGCTGTTTTTCTGTCATCTTTGCTCTATAAATATGGAATTTTGCCATTGTCATTATCAATGTTAGGGTGAAATCCAAATTTGATCCAAAAAGTATTGTTACTGGATTCATATCCAAGTCCACATTTGTTTGACCTTTAACCCACCTTTTAAAAATATTCCAGAATGATTTTGAGATTTGACAAGTTATGAAAAGATGCGTAATTGTTTCTGAGGTTTTTTTACAAAAAGTGCATAAGTCGTCTCCTCTAATATTACATTTTAGCAAAAGACTATTCGTTCCTAAAATACTTTGATTGATTCTATATTGGAACCATCTATACTTTGTGTCATCGGAAAACTTAAAATTTAAAAATTTAAGATTTAGTTAAAATCTGAAGACGATGTAATTACATTTTTATGAAAGAAATAAGACACGTAAAAACAAAAGAAATGTGAACACAAAAGGCATTTTCTGCTAAACGACCAAATTTTAGATTCGACTTTGTTGCATTCACATGACTAATTGTACTTATTATAGAATGATTTTAACATTTGTAAATATTTTTTAGTATTATGTATGTATCATCGAATTCAATTTTACTGTACCA
This sequence comes from Ophiura sarsii, assembly GCA_035610835.1. Lineage (NCBI taxonomy): Eukaryota > Metazoa > Echinodermata > Ophiuroidea > Amphilepidida > Ophiuridae > Ophiura > Ophiura sarsii. The sequence continues at coordinate 76,863,508 of CM069449.1, read as the reverse complement.
TTGTTATATTATCATTTTATTCTTTGATAATTTGAGTCTATAGACATTACGGAAACTGATGTTTACCATATTATACCTTTGTTTCCAGTTTTATGAACACATTGTACGTTATACAGTTTTATCTTTTATCCTCCAATCTGTGTACTTTTAAATTGTAGTTTTTAATTTGTTGATTTTTAAATTGTTTTAAATTGTAAAGCGCTTTGGGGTTTTTACGAAAAGCGTTTTTTAAATGCAGCTTAGTAGTAGTAGTAGTAGTACATTGGTTTTCATACTGTAACATACTTTTAGAGAATTATTACACATGTATAATCGTTGATCAATTTCATGCTTTACACTCACTATTGTAATATTATTATTTGATTGAAGCTGATAAATTTCTACTGTAGCATATTATACCGTTGTTATTGCACGGTGACAAATGTCTGTATATTCCTGCATGACTTTGCGCGTTTACATTATGTCTGTAGCTTTATAAAATACATTTCAATGATGATTGTTGGTATAATCTGTTATCGCATAACTTAAGGGGGTACTACACCCCTAACTTGAAATTAGAATGTTTTGTGTGCTATCTCAAAATTATCAACACTTTTTTGAAAAATATTGCATCTTAAAGCAAATTGTCCAAGAAACTCAAAAACATTTTAGTAGGCCAAGCGGTTTTTGACTTATGGATAAAAACAGTCAAAATATTGTTTTGATTAATAACCGCTTGAACCGCGTGGCCTACTTAAATTGTAATGCTACTTTTGAGTTCCTTGGACAAATTACTATAAGATGCATATATCATTTTTCAAAAAGGTGTTGATAATTTTGAGATAGAGCACAAAAAAATGCTAATTTCAAGTATAGTACCCCTTAAAGTATGTTTGATGTGTTTATGGCTTTAAAAGATTCATGTCTAAATAATTATTTGCCTACTGTGAACCTTATTGCAATGCACTCTGTAAAAGTGCTTTTTATAATGCATGACAAAAAAGATTTACCCCTGTCATGAGATTAGCAATATTATTTCTAGAGCTAAATAGCATTTGTACAATACAATGTAAATTTTACATCATCTTGTTTCTGTTTGGTATGAGTCCTGATGTGCCGACATTCAAAGTTCGCGGGTTTTTTTACAAATGACTACAAATTTTGAATTAGATTTAATGAGTATTAGTAGTAGACATTCCAACTCTCATTTTACTCACCATATTGTTATTCATTGATCGCGCTTTTTGGTGTAAATGGAAGGATTACAATTACATCATTGATACTCACCAAAGAGAAACCATCAACGATAAATTTATAATTTTTACAAAATTGGTACGGCAATAAATTCAAAGGTACATTTTGCCCCCGGATTTTGCCTTTTTGTCAGAAAAAAATACCACGACTCAATTGCCATCCTGATAGATTTGGAATCTATTACTTTTGACGTAACCATCAGATGCGCTTCACAATGATCCATTCTAACATAAAGAACGCAATTTGTTATTATTTGATGACATTGTTTATAATACTTAAGTATTCTCTAAGGTTTATGAAATATACATTGTACTTAATAGAATGATTTTAACATTTGTACATACTGTTTAATATCATATGTGTATTATTAAATTCAATTTTACTGTTACCATTGTTATAATACATGTTGAAGTTTGTAAAATCATTTTAGGTGTATACAAAAAAGGAACCAACAATGCTATTTAAGGTGAATTTATTCAGTTTTCCGATACTGATTGCCACACTTAGTCTTTCTGTTAAATATTGGTGGAAATTAAAAGTTAAATGCCTGAAAGGTCATGGTGATCAATCCTTTGCCCATTTCTGCGCTTACTGACAATAGAAGATTAATATCAAGTAATATTTTCTCATGGTCTGTTGGTATCAGAAATATTCTAGCACCGATTAACAGACTTGATATTTGGAATTAACCTAACATTATTACGTCTAGTAATTACAACGATGTTATTGTTTCTAGTTTGCAGAATGCTTAAAGTTCATTGTGTACCTCTCAAATCAATAATTTTCAGACTATAAACAAAGTCATTCCAAATGGAAAATTATGTTTTAATGCTAAGCCATTCATTCCGAACTCCATTTTGTAAACTCAGAATTAGTGCATATAATGTTAACGGTAAAAAAACCCGCAAATTGGGAAGGGAAATATGTAATTAACTGAAAATCAATTAAGAAGAAACGAAATGATGCGCGTGGAAGATAATCTCAATTATATGTGTCACATATGTGCAAACGAATTTTAAGATTCGAACTTTAATCAAGCAGTTATTGACAAAATATCAATTTTTCACAAAATGGCCCCAAATTTCACATACTCACAAAAAATCGTTATTTTAAAAGTATAATTGGAAATTGATAGACCAACTGCTTCCACCCTATAAATCCTATGGCAGGGAAAAGTAAGGAACCTACTTTTTCATTTTTGGCAGTTGTGCAGTGGCGTAACCAGCGGGGGGGGGGGGGGGGGGGGGGGGGGGCTGCCCCCCACTTGGAACCCTTGCCCTCCGCTTGCCCCCCCCAAATGAAATCAATCATATGCGCGCGCATATGTCTTCCCAAAATGCTATATACCTTAGTACAAGCTTGTTTAGAGCCAAAATGTAGCTCAATCGTGCAAAAATAGGTGTAAAGTCGAATTTTTTTTGCACGCTACGCGCGCATTTCGGGACTCACATAAATCTTGTCGGTTCATTTTAATTTCTCGCCCCCCATTTCAAGTCACTGCCCTTTCTTGCCCCCCCCCCCAAATGAAAAGTCTAGTTACGCCACTGCAGTTGTGAGCCCTTAAATTACTTTATCATATTTTAAAGTTTTATGAACATATTGTACGTTATTCAATGGTTTCATACTTTTACACATCTTTTAAAGAATTATACATGTATTATCATCTACAGATTTTATTTTACTATCTGGCCATCACTTTTGTAATACCATTATTTGATTCTTTAATTATTTGAGTCTAAAACTTAGAACTGAAGCTGATGTATCCTGTATGGTATACCTTCGTTTTTAATAATAAATTTGTGTATATTACCCTAAGTTCCAGCATAGTTTTTCTCTTGGCACGTCACGTCTGTAGCTTGATAAATACTATTTCAACATTTTTGACAGTCATTTTTGACAGTAAAATGTATTATATTGCCTGTATTAGGCCAAACAATATGTTGTGTTGCCCTCAAGTGCCAAAAATTTAAAATCGGGTTGGTCGGTCGAAATTTTCTTTTTCTTTTTTTTTTCCCAATTTCTTTTTCACATTTTCTTTTTTGGCTGAAAAATATATGGTTTATGTCGAGACAAAATTGGTATAGGCCCATATGTCAATTTAAGTAATGTTTCTAGTGTGACAAAAGTCTAAAAAAACATTTATTTGGGCTTACTTATTTATTTCAAGCAAGAAATAGTAACATTTAGACACTTTTAATCAAATTTAAATCTAAAAAAAAAAAAAATGCGACCCTAGTTTTTACGATTTTAGGGTCGATCGCTGAGAGCAACACAACATATTTGTTGTCTTATGCTTACGGTAATTCTGATGCGTCTATGAATGATTTTAGTTGAATATCTGTATTAGAATCGTATATTTCCACTTCTTGCCTATATTGTAATGATTGTGCATAATAAATAAATAAAACAAGCGCCTATAAGTAATTCTAGCTTGCTGTTTTCCGTATTTCAATGTCATTTAAGTCTACTCTGTCACTTAACAAATGTTGCGCTACACAAGGCATAGTTAAAAAAACCAACATGTTTCACATCCACTCCCGATTCCTTCCAATATCTTGCAATTTCCTTTTATTTTGAAAACTTTCAGTCATAACAAAATAAAAAGGGCCTCCTTTTTGCAGACACCATGTAACAATATCAACAAAAGTTAAAAGTTACATAAATAAAGAAAAATACACTCTTCTGCTGACCTCTTATAAACAGCAATGTTTTTCTAAAGCTGAATAAAATTCACGTCAAATTGATTTTCATCAAAATTGTTTTGAAACACCAGTGGCACAGGTGAACTTGCGGTTAATGTGAATAGTTTATTTTCTTATTTAAGGGGTCACAACTGGATACTTTTTGCCATAGGCCATAGTGTACTTGAATTCAAACTTTGCTATCTTAAAAACCTGAAATTGGTTTCAATTAGAGTACAATAATTATCTGAGGCTATAGTTTGTGAAAAAAGGCGACGGGTTAAAAGCTCTTCTTAGTAGGCATTTTCTTGAGAAACCGATCTTTGAGTAAAGCTAGATGATTTTACGGTAAAAAAACCCGCAAAATTGGGAAGGGAAATATGTATTTAACTGAAAATCAATTAAGAAGAAACGAAATGAGGCGCGTGGAGATTATCTCAATTATATGTGTCACATATGTGCAAAAGAATTTTAAGATTCGAACTTTAATCAAGCAGTTATTGACAAAATATCAATTTTTCACAAAATGGCCCCAAATTTCACATACTCACAAAATCGTTATTTTAAAAGTATAATTGGAACTTGATAGACCAACTGCTTCCACCCTATAAATCCTATGGCAGGGAAAAAAGTAAGGAACCTACTTTGTCATTTTGGCAGTTGTGAGCCCTTAATGACATTGCTTTATCATATTACTTTATCATATTTGAAAGTTTTATGAACATGATATTGTACGTTATTCAATGGTTTTCATACTTTTACACATCTTTTAAAGAATTATACATGTATTATCATCTACAGATTTTATTTTTACTATCTGGCCATCACTTTTGTAATATTGTTATTTGATTCTTTAATTATTTGAGTCTAAAACTTAGAACTGAAGCTGATGTATCCTGTATGGTATACCTTCGTTTTTAATAATACATTTGTGTATATTACTCTAAGTTCCAGCATAGTTTTTCTCTTGGCACGTCACGTCTGTAGCTTGATAAATACTATTTCAACATTTTTGACAGTCATTTTTGACAGTAAAATGTATTATATTGCCTGTATTAGGCCAAACAATATGTTGTGTTGCCCTCAAGTGCCAAAAATTTAAAATCGGGTTGGTCGGTCGAAATTTTCTTTTTCTTTTTTTTTCCCAATTTCTTTTTCCCATTTTCTTTTTTGGCTGAAAAATATATGGTTTATGTCAAGACAAAATTGGTATAGGCCCATATGTCAATTTAAGTAATGTTTCTAGTGTGACAAAAGTCTAAAAAAACATTTATTTGGGCTTACTTATTTATTTCAAGCAAGAAATAGTAACATTTAGACACTTTTAATCAAATTTAAATCTAAAAAAAAAAAAATGCGACCCTAGTTTTTACGATTTTAGGGTCGATCGCTGAGAGCAACACAACATATTTTTTTGTCTTATGCTTTACGGTAATTCTGATGCGTCTATGAATGATTTTAGTTGAATATCTGTATTAGAATCGTATATTTCCACTTCTTGCCTATATTGTAATGATTGTGCATAATAAATAAATAAAACAAGCGCCTATAAGTAATTCTAGCTTGCTGTTTTCCGTATTTCAATGTCATTTAAGTCTACTCTGTCACTTAACAAATGTTGCGCTACACAAGGCATAGTTAAAAAAACCAACATGTTTCACATCCACTCCCGATTCCTTCCAATATTTTGCAATTTCCTTTTTATTTTGAAAACTTTCAGTCATAACAAAATAAAAAGGGCCTCCTTTTTGCAGACACCATGTAACAATATCAACAAAAGTTAAAAGTTACATAAATAAAGAAAAATACACTCTTCTGCTGACCTCTTATAAACAGCAATGTTTTTCTAAAGCTGAATAAAATTCACGTCAAATTGATTTTCATCAAAATTGTTTTGAAACACCAGTGGCACAGGTGAACTTGCCGGTTAATGTGAATAGTTTATTTTCTTATTTAAGGGGTCACAACTGGATACTTTTTGCCCATAGGCCATAGTGTACTGTTACCTTGAATTCAAACTTTGCTATCTTAAAAACCTGAAATTGGTTTCAATTAGAGTAAAATAATTATCTGAGGCTATAGTTTGTGAAAAAAGGCGACGGGTTAAAAGCTCTTCTTAGTAGGCATTTTCTTGAGAAACCGATCTTTGAGTAAAGCTAGATGATTTTACGGTAAAAAACCCCGCAAAATTGGGAAGGGAAATATGTATTTAACTGAAAATCAATTAAGAAGAAACGAAATGAGGCGCGTGGAAGATTATCTCAATTATATGTGTCACATATGTGCAAAAGAATTTTAAGATTCGAACTTTAATCAAGCAGTTATTGACAAAATATCAATTTTTCACAAAATGGCCCCAAATTTCACATACTCACAAAATCGTTATTTTAAAAGTATAATTGGAACTTGATAGACCAACTGCTTCCACCCTATAAATCCTATGGCAGGGAAAAAAGTAAGGAACCTACTTTGTCATTTTTGGCAGTTGTGAGCCCTTAATGACATTGCTTTATCATATTACTTTATCATATTTGAAAGTTTTATGAACATGATATTGTACGTTATTCAATGGTTTTCATACTTTGACACATCTTTTAAAGAATTATACATGTATTATCATCTACAGATTTTATTTTTACTATCTGGCCATCACTTTTGTAATATTGTTATTTGATTCTTTAATTATTTGAGTCTAAAACTTAGAACTGAAGCTGATGTATCCTGTATGGTATACCTTCGTTTTTAATAATACATTTGTGTATATTACTCTAAGTTCCAGCATAGTTTTTCTCTTGGCACGTCACGTCTGTAGCTTGATAAATACTATTTCAACATTTTTGACAGTCATTTTTGACAGTAAAATGTATTATATTGCCTGTATTAGGCCAAACAATATGTTGTGTTGCCCTCAAGTGCCAAAAATTTAAAATCGGGTTGGTCGGTCGAAATTTTCTTTTTCTTTTTTTTCCCAATTTCTTTTTCACATTTTCTTTTTTGGCTGAAAAATATATGGTTTATGTCAAGACAAAATTGGTATAGGCCCATATGTCAATTTAACTAATGTTTCTAGTGTGACAAAAGTCTAAAAAAACATTTATTTGGGCTTACTTATTCATTTCAAGCAAGAAATAGTAACATTTAGACACTTTTAATCAAATTTAAATCTAAAAAAAAAAAAAAAATGCGACCCTAGTTTTTACGATTTTAGGGTCGATCGCTGAGAGCAACACAACATATTTTTTTGTCTTATGCTTTACGGTAATTCTGATGTGTCTATGAATGATTTTAGTTGAATATCTGTATTAGAATCGTATATTTCCACTTCTTGCCTATATTGTAATGATTGTGCATAATAAATAAATAAAACAAGCGCCTATAAGTAATTCTAGCTTGCTGTTTTCTGTATTTCAATGTCATTAAAGTCTACTCTGTCACTTGACAAATGTTGGGCTACACAAGGCAGAGTTAAAAAACGTAAAGTGCAATAATGAGTCTTTGAAAAACATGAGGGGACATTCGATATAATGCCCCACAGCCTTCAAAAAGTGGGGAGGCGTGTCCCCCTGTCCCCATTGTCGCTAGTTCAAATGAAAAGGGGGTGAACACTCTTCGGTCTCTCCTACTTCAAATTTTATCTGGCCAAAGTAATTTATGAGCTAATGCGCTATGTGTTTGGCTATCGCGCTTTCCGGGGCGCTATCATGAGCTCACGCGATAAAACCTCGCTGTTGCGCATGCATACGGCGTAAAATGTCATGAGAAATTATTGTTTTCCCCTTCGATCATAATATTGATATTCATAGCAAGGAGAGCTTTTCTAGGCCATTCAAACTTTCTAAAACCCAACAGCTTTATGGGGCTTCGCCCCCTGAACCCACACTGTCCCTGAACCAAGTCAAAAATGTATTACAAATAAATGTAAATATTCATAGCAAGGAGAGCTTTTCTAGGCCATTCAAACATGCTAAAACCCAACAGCTTCAGGGGCTCCTACCCTGAACCCCCGCCAAGGGCGAGGGGCCCTAAAGAGGGCCCCTTGACCCCACGCCGTAGTGGTGAAGACTTACAAATTTACAGCACCCCCATACAAAATATACTTCCAAGGGCCCTGGTAGCAACACATGTTTGTGTACGAGGGACGGAATTTCTCTCTAATTTTGCGAGGGACGGAATTTTACACTTTTAATGGTCTGCTTTTCCAGTTATGCACTGATTAGACAAATTAATGATATTATTTGAACAAGTAACCAATACACTTCAACAACAAAGACAAACAAAATAGCTAGGATGAATTGTGTTCCTGTAGCAACACATTATTTAAAATGCGAGGGACGGAATTTGTTATGTAGTCAATTCCGTCCCTCGCATGGACAAAATGTGTTGCTATGGCAACTTGCTTAACCGTGGCTATGGTTTTTTTCTTGCACGTTGTAGTGTATTGGTAGATCATTCAAATAATATACTTAAGGTATCTAATTTCCTAACTGGGATATCAGGATAATTAAAATACCACTCAAAATCCGTCCCTCGCAAAAACGGCGGTTTTGGATTTGGCCGGCCAGTGGCGGATCCAGGATTAAAATTTACGGGGGGGGGGGGGGGGGGGGCTGATCAATGTTTTTTTAATTGGTACCCAAAAAAATCCTACAAGGTCCCCCCTGTATCCGCCACTGGGCCCATTTAAGTATCTTATTTCAAAATTTTGTGCCTATTGTAAGCTACTCAGCTCTGTGCACTGCACCCTATAAGTAATAAAGATATTGAAGTTATCGTGCAAATTGGCGATGGTAAATTTCAACTGATAGCAAGTTTAAAATATGATGAAAATAACCTTGACAACTTTTATGATCATTTTTATTTAAACATTGTTCTTATCCGGCATATTATTTGGTTTTAAAGAGACTAGAACAAGAAAAAACATGTTAATGAATGTTATATTTGAGAGAGAAGTATTGTCTGTGCTGTCTGAATCACTCAATATGAGCAAACTTGGATGGGAGTTTTCCTTGACTAATGTTACATACTTGTTCATTTCTCCGTAATCACTGAACCGAATCGAAACCGATTTTCTTAAAATTATGGCCAACTTCTTTGCCTTTATTTTTTCATTTGAATTGTTCCATTCCGACACTTATTTAGAAAGTTACGATCCTCTGAAAGTGCGTTGTAATTTTTTTGAGACACCATGTAGAACAAGAAAAGGGCATATTGAAAGTGTGCGGAATAGCAGGTGCGGTATAGAGATAGGCATTTCTAAAACAACTATAGAGAATATAAGATTATAAATTCTCTTCTCTTTCAGTTGTTCGTTCAAAACAAGTATGAAAGTCGCATGTTCGTAGATAATCAAAAGACGTTGATGGTTCGTGATATAATAGTCTTATCACGCAAATTACGGCCGGTTAGTAAATCAGGTTTTTAAACATTAGCCATCATGAATAAGGCCTAAAAAAAAGTTTGATTGGCGTAACATAGAGCATAGGCGTGCGCAGGATTTTTTTTTTTTACCCGGGGGGCTTAAAAATAAATTTCATTGGTTCGCACAGCTATCCGCGGTAACGAGTCTAAGGGGGATGTGCCCCCTTGGATTGGATTTTTTGTTGTTGGAATATTGGCTATTGTCAAAAGAAAGGTTTAACCGGGAGTTTAACAAACCGTTCCTGAAGCCATGTTGTTAAGTTTCACTTATAATATGAAACTAATTTGCGCGTAGCGCGCCAAAAATATATATTTTAACACTAAAAAGGTCCAGAAAACGTTTCTGAAGCCATCTTGTTCCAATTGAATAACAAAGTATTATGAAAATAATTGGCGTGGAACGCGCAAAAATTTGCTATAATGTAAAATAAAGGTTTAGAAAAACGTTCTTGAAGCTATCTCGTTAAGCTTCTCAAAAAATGTCTATTTTAACACTAACAAGTTTCAGAAAACGTTTATGAAGCCATCTTGTTGAAATTGAATAACACAAAATATAAAATAATTCCCGCGGAGCGCGAAAAAGTTGGCTATTGTAAAAATACAGGTTTAGAAAAACTTTTCTGAATCTATCTTGTTAAGCTTGAATAATAAATAATCAGTGAAACTAATACGCGCGTAGCGCGCAAAAAAATGTCTATTTTAACAATAAAAAGGTCCAGAAAACGTTTCTGAAGCCATCTTGTTCAAATTGAATAACAAAAAATGGCTATTGTAAAAAGAACGGTTAAAAAACCCGTTCCTGAAACTATCTTTTTAAGCTTGAATACTAAAACATTCCAACTAATTCGCGCGTAGCGCGCAAAAATTGGTTATTTTTACACTGAAATGGTCCTGAAAACGTTCCTGAAGCAATCTTGTTAAGCTTGAATAATAAAACATTGAAAATAATTTGTTCAAAAACTGGTTATTTTATCACTAAAATGGTCCTGAAAAACGTTCGTAAAGCCATTTTGTTTAGCTTGAATAATAAAAAAATGAAACCAATTGGCTCGAAACGAGCAATAATGTCTAGTTTACTAACTAAAATGGTCCAGAAAACGTTTTTGAAACATGTTGCAACGTTGTTATAAAGCTGGAATAAACATTAAAAGCAATTCGCGCGAAGCGCGCAAAAAAAATGCTATTTTAACACTAAAAAGCTCCAGAAAAACGTTCCTGAGCGTACAAACTGTCACTTTTTTAAAACTAAAATGGTCCAGATAAACGTTCCTTAAGCCATCTTTTTATAACTTGAATAAAGAAACATTGAATCTAACTCGCGCAAAGCGCGCCAAAATTTCTACTTTTCCCCCCTAAAATGGTCCAGAAAACGTTACTGAAACCATGTTGTTAAGCTTGAATAGCAATGGCGTAGGTTGGTTATTCATATTGGGGGGCGAGAAATGAAAATGAACCGACAAAACTTTTGTGAGCCAAGAAATTCGCGCGAAGCGCGCGAAATTTTGTCGACTTTACACCTATTTTTGGCACGATCGAGGTACATTTTGACTCTAAAATAAACAAGCTTGAAGCAAAGAATGTTGCACTTTGGAGACACATTATACGAGCGTAGCGCGCGATTTTTTTTTCTTCTGTGTACTTTTGACCATCATAATTCCATGAATCCTGTGGTCAAATGAACCGACGTCAATATTGGGGGGGGGGGGGGCGATCGTTCCCCCCTCACCCCCCCCCTGACGACGCCACTGTTGAATAGTTAAATATTGAAACTAATTCGCGCAAAAAAATGGCTTTTTTGGGGGGGGGGCATGGTCCCCACCGAGACAATCATGGGGGGAATCATAAAAAAAAATTAAAAAAATTGGGGGGGGGGGGGGGCATCGTCCCCACCGTGACAATGATGGGGGGGACACTCCCCGCTTGCACTGTCTATGCTCGTTACCCTTCCTCCTTATCTTCCTTTTTATTTTTTACTCTTTTGCAAATGTGGGGGGGGGGGGCTGTCTCCCTGGTTACGCCACTGGTGATTCAGAGGGCCGAGTTGTTGGGTTTTAACTTGACCTAAAACTCTCCTTGCTATCAATATTTACTTTCGTTATAAAACACTCACATGGTGGTTCAGAGACGTAGAGAAAAAGTGAGAGAGACTAATAAAAGCTCCCGGCCTCTCCTTTTCCCTCCCCTCCTCCTCCCGGGCACTCAACTTTTTTTGGGGTAGGGGTGTGCCACAGGGTCTCAATTAGGGGGGCTACATAACTGAACTGAGTGGATTTTATGACAAAAAATAGGGTCTTAGGAACTGATTTTTTTCTTCAAAAAAGTAGGTCTTGAGAACTGGCCTATGGTTCAATTTTGATTAGCAAGAACGCAAATTTGCGATTTGTTTGGGCTTAAGAACGCAAAATGTTCGAAGAATTGGGGTTTGGAACGCAAAATTTCGCGATTTTTGAATTTTCAATCAAATTGGAGTCTTAAGAACTGATGCAGGCTCAAAAGGCCGGGGTGTCATAAGAACTAGCAGCAGAGGGTGAAAAAGGGGGTCTTCAGCGCGGCACATACCTTATTTAATATCTATACCCTTTTTACAATGTCAGTGCCCCCGGCTCCTCCTCCCCCTCCCTTCTCTCCCCTCCTCTCCTCCCCTCCCCTCCTCCTCTCCTCCCCTCCCCTCCCCACCTCCTCCTCTCCCCTCCCCTCCCTTTCCCCCCTCTTTTTTTTTTTTACCCTTTGGGGACCCGGGGGGCTTGAGCCCCCAAAGCCCCCCCCCTGGGCACGCGCCTGTAGAGGAAAAAAATAGGGTAGGTAGGTCGGATTTTTTTAAATCTATAAAACGTTTATGAAATTTTATATACCAGCATACATATACCATTCAGACATTAACAAATGGCACAAATACACATTTTCACTGGGTTTGTTTGTTTTTTTCTCACACACAAAAAAAAGAAGAAAAAAAAGAAAAAAAGAAAAGAAAAATAGGGTCGGCGGTAAAAATAGGGTCGGTCGGGTTACGCCAATCAAACTTCTTCTTTTTTTTAGGCCTAAGAGGAAAGACCTCGCTTTGTATTTTGAAATGGTCTTTTTACGGGTCAGGGTAGTTTGTCCTCTTGAGTGTCATTCACTTTAAGTCGACACAAAAGAACCATACTCTCTAAATGTAAAACGAGTGGAAATAGTGGAAATTCACTCGAAAAGGAGTGAATTAAGGGAGTGAAACGCAGGACAACCCAATGTCCACTCTAAAATGAGTGTGAAAGTTAATTTTTCACTCTCAATAAGAGTGGAACATTGTCATATAAAATCCCCTTTCACTCCTTTTAGAGTGTTTCCCACTCAAAAACGTGTTGTTCTGCGTTTAACTCCCTGAAATAGTGGAAACCACTCTTTTACATTTAGAGAGTACATGTCAGTAGCGTATCTCCTGGGGTCAGGGGGGGGGGGCAGAGTGCCCCCCCCCCAGACTGCTTTGACCGGGAAGGCTAGCTCAAACTACCGGGCTAAAAAATATCGAAAAGAAGGGAAGAGAGGGAAGAGAGGAAGAGAAAAGGAGGGCTTTCTTCCCCTTTTCCTTTGTTTCTTTCCTCTTTCTTTATTTCTTTCTTTCTTTTTTCTTTCTTTCTTTTTTCTTTCTTTTTTTCCCTCTTTCCTTTCCCTTTTCCTTTTTCTTTCTTTCTTTCTTTCCTTCCCTTTTCCTTTCTCCCTTTTCTTCCCCCTTCCTTTGATTTGCCCACAGCACCATAATTTTGCCGACAGATTTGATGAATGGGGGGGGGGGGGTGTGACACCCCCCCCCCCCCACACCCCCCCCTCTGGGGACGCCCTTGAGTGGGGTTAGTTCAATGGTCGTAGGTCCAGTTTCAAAAGTGACAATCATCCCTATAGACAATAGAAGCAGGTTTGCATTTATTGTTTTAAATGATCAGGTTTATGCTTTACGCAGGTGTACAAAAATGCAACATACACTCAGAAAATGAAGATGTGTTCCTTTCACAGCTTATATTCATTGTTTTCATTCAACTTCAACTTTGCCATGAATTTATCTTTATCTTCAGTACTGTGTGTGTCCACTATCATTGTCCACAACAACGTGTGTAAAGCATAAACCTGATTGTCATGATCATTCAAAACAGTGATGCAAACTTGCTTTTATATATATTATTAAGCATTTTTGTATAGCAACTGTTGCTTAATTTATCAAATGTGCGTACCCATAAGATGGGTGTTTTAAGGGTGTTCATATGGCTAGCAAAAAAAATCATGATATTCAAGTATAAGGTAGAGCTGGTTGAGTAAGACAAAAAAGCCTTTTACTAGAGGTGAATCGGATGCACGGTTCAACAGATAGAAGTCATTTTGAATTCTTTTGTTTTGTATTGTTTTTCAGCCAACAGAGGGCAGGCTATTCTCTTTTGTTTTTTATTGTGTTTTTTTACTCCCTAGGTAACATTTTCTATGAAAATTTAGTTTTTTGTTTTTGCTCTAAATTTTTATTAAAACTCTAGTAGATTCCCGCAGCACAGGAAATAAGGCTATATTAAAAAAATCCTTTGTCTCAAAGCTCCCGCGTGCGTTAGTTAATTGATGCACGTTTTCAACAACAAAAATCCCTAATTTCTCAGATTTTCATTGATCACATCATTTTAAATACAAGGTGACTTTTACAAGGATTACAATATTTGATATTTAAAAAATTAAAAAACTGAAAACCCCCCTGCATTCCGCATTAGGTTTTGAAAAACTGAAGAGCTTTGAGACAAAAGATATTATAAATATAGCCTAAGGAGAGTTGTATAACAAACATATACACCAAGTGGCAATACATTTAGGAAAGTGCATGAACTTGAAGAAGAAAAAAACTAAGTGCATTAATTGGCCTCATTTTTTAATGACTATAAAGCTTCCTTAGATTATTAAGTATAATTAATTATGCAGATGTCTTACAGCCTCCCGCAGCACAGGAAATATTCTAAAAACTACAATTAACAAACTCCCAAAATGTCAGCTTTGTAGCATTTATACTTTTCTTGGAAAAATTAATTAAACATTTTTGCATAGATTAATTATTTTGCTAGGCCAGCTAGGGGGTCAAAAACAATAAGAAACAAAAGAAATGAATGCTTCAATTTTGCTTCATTTTTGACAATTAAATTGTCATATCTAGAAAACCGTAGCTCCGATAAAGCTCAAATTTCAGATTAGTGTGGAGCTCAGCAATCTCTATTAAAATATCAAATACAAAATTAACCATAGGAACAGCCTTATTTCCAATTGTTGCTTATTTGTGACATGACGAAATAAGCCTTAGCTTATTCCCATGGATGACCACACATATTTAAACCGATCTATCACATCATCTTCTAGACAGACCAAGCTCCAAACATTAATTCAACATCGCCTGACAAACTCTGATGTATGCGGATTCACCGGTTTTTTTTTACCAGATCCAGAGATATCAGCTCATGCACAAGATGCCATGATGATTGCATGACGATATTGCATATCACGAAATGGGTTTTTTTTTGACAATATTTTCCTAAAATTCACATGTGCGTAACTTGCATCAGCTGTTTTTCCTCACTGCTAATCATGCAACAGTTGCTAAAGTGGAATATTTCTCCATTAGAATCAAGGATTTAAGCATCAGTTGATCAATAAAAACCACATGAGTAAATCTTAACATAATTATGTTGCTTGATTGCATTAGACAAATACTCAACAATTGCCCAATTGAAACAATTAACGCAATAGTCAGCAACAAAATGAGTTTTGACTGGGGGGTTCCACAACTTGTTAGGCTATATTAAAAAAATCTTTTGTCTCAAAGCTCTTCAGTTTTTCAAAACCTATATAATGCTGAATGCCGTTTTGTGTAACTTTTTAAACTTTTTTTTTTATAAGTATAAAATATTGAAATCCTTGTAAAAGTGACCTTTTGTGTTTAAAATGATGTGATCAATGAAAATCTGAAAAATCTGTAAAATTTTTGGGTTTTTTTAATTAAAAAAACTCAAAAAAACAACTAACGCGGATCAATTAACTAACCGCGCGGGAGCTTTGAGAAAAAGATATTTTTTTTAATATAGCCTTACTAAATTGTTTTGCTCAACGTTGGGTAATTTTTACTTTTATACAACACCTAGATTTCTACATGTTGAATACAATTTAATCAACTGCATTTACCTATAACAGATGATAAAAACGCAATAAAAACATCCGAATTCATGCATTTTGTGTGATGAAGTGAAATGTTTATTCATTTTGACTAGAATAGCCATTCTGTAACTTACATATATTTAAATTGAGCCAATTTCATTCTTTGATAGGGTGCAGCGGTATATAACAATACGTCTGACATCCACATTTTGACTAATAATGAAAGTCGTAAAAATAATGCATAATGAATACCGTAATAATAATAATACACAGCATTTATTCAAGCGCTTGATTCGCAGGATCTCTAAGCGCTTTACAAGATAAATACAATAGATAATTACAAGATAATATACACAATTGCCCACAAAATATGTTATGAAACTTAAACTACGGACAATGAACCAGAGCTAATTTTCAAATAGAAGCTAGTAAACGACCAGTGAACCAGCATCTGGTCATAATATGAAAAATCCGGTGAGTACAGATAAAAATTAAAAAGGCACAAAATATTTAACAGCAGACCTTGAAATAAGAAATAAGAAGGGCAGGCAAATTGAAAGGGGCACCAACTTTATCCAAGGCCATTATGTACTTTTGAATGGAGTGAAAACAGCCAGAAATTGAGGGCATCAAGGCTACTGGGTGGGGCATCGAAGGCAATGGCTTTCGATGCCTTCGATTAATTCAAACCCTGTTTAACCATACACGGTATTTTACCGTCTATGGGACAGTCATCATAATATTAAAAAAGTCATCACATTTAAAAAGTCATCACATCGCGAGGTGTCAACAATATGCACTTGTCTAGCTGAAACCCTGTGGGGGGGGGGGGGGGGGGTGGTGTTCTCACATTGATATGGTATATGTATATGTGCCTGCCTTTTGGGGTGCTTTTTTGCCAAATTTGGTATAGCCATGGGGTGGTTTTCATCGCAGACCAAAGCGCCCAATTGGCATAAATTGGGCGTATTTTGAGGATTTTTTTTGTAAAAAGCGCCCAATTCGTGCAAAATTGGGTGCTTTTCTAACAAAATTGGTATATTGATGGGTGGGGAATTGGCCAAAAAATAGATATAGTGAAAGTCACATTTTCGTAGTCCGGCAGGCACATCCACGTACGATTTTGGCGAAAGTAACCTCCCCCCCCCCCCGGGCTGAAAGTGAACATGAGGAACTAATATTGCACTAATCTGTAGAATGTTTAAACATGTATGTTTTTAACAAGCGTATGAAAATCGGCAAGAGACTTGGCATTTCTAATCATGAGAGGAATGGTGTTCCATAGGGCCAAACAAATTGTTATGTTGTCCTCGACCGCTCGCTTGTCAGATTTAGGGCCGCTCTGATTTTTCCTTTTTTCAGATGTTGTCCTTCTTTTTCCAGATTTTTTTTTTTTCCCAAGATTTTTTTCCAGATTTTTTTAAAAACAGTTTAAATGGCATTGAATATTAAACTAAGTGTTTATAACATATATGTGCGACTTTTAGTGTGATTTCAACTTCTTGTTGGCTGAACTTTTTGAGCTTCCGCTGGCATAAGAAAAAAGAAAAAAAGAGAAAGAAATCCGCCGTACGCCCTGGCCCTCTCTGAGAGCTCTGGAGGACAACCAAACAATTTATTTTTTGGCCTAGTTCTGGAGCAACCACACTAATTACGCCCTTTTGCCATAAAGGAACAAGTTTTGAAAACAAAGGGCATGCTGAAGTTCTGTTAATAATAATAATAATAATAACACACACTTATATAGCGCATTAAGCAGCGGCACCAATGCGCTTTACAAACAAATGATAAAGATCTTAAAAAAACTACACATACATTTAAAACACATGATTAAAAAGATTATAAATATATACAATGCAAAGAACACCTCAAAAAAATACAAACAAAATTGTTAAAACAGCCATCGGAGAAAAATACAATCAGCTGCTATTGATAAACAATGCACACAAAAAAAGTAACCACTTTTTATGAGACACCCTGTGTTTTATTCCCAGGGTCCTAAATAAACTCAAAATATGGGAAAGAACAGGAATTTTCTCCAGCACATTTTGATACCTCATTTGTTACCTCATTTTGTGCAGTGTATAAACATTGCAATTTAAAAGTAATAAAACATAAATTATGACAAGTTATAAGCAGATTTAAAAAGATACGTTTTCAAGCGAGATTTAAACTGAGTTGTTGATTATGGATTTCGGAGTTGGAGAGGAAGGGAATTCCACAGCTTTGGCGCAGTCACCGCGAAACTTCTGCCGGAAGTTATTGTTTTGCTAGGAGTTGCTTGAAGCAGATGTAGAGATGATCTAAGAGAGTCCGGCTCAGTTTGTAATCTGCAATGAGTTCTGAGATGTATGTGGGTGCCTGACCGGTCAGGGCTTTAAAAGTCAAAGGTAAATTTTTTAAAACAATCCTCTCGCGAATTGTCAGCCAGTGTAGATTACACATAACTGGTGAGATGTGGTCGCGTTTCCTACCCCGGGGTGCTCAGTGATCATTACAAGAGGGGTATCATGCGTGTCCAAGAAATCACGTAATTAGGGTAGTTTTTCAAGCTGGGGCACGTTACGTACGTAACGTGAATAGGGTATCAAAGCAAGCCAAATTAAGAAAAAGGGTATACTTTTTACATCATTGGCTTTCGTATTTAGGGTCCTTATTCGCTCAATGATGATTATATGATACATGGGTGAGATATATTTCTCAAATTGTATCCTTCGCAAGTGATCTGACAAATCAGCTCGGCATTTGTTTCATAATACTTTTAGCTTATTAATAGTGAAGGAAAAAAGGGTTAGAAATGTGTCATACGCGGTAAAGAGGTTTAAACTATACAAATTACTTGCTTGGGTATCAACATATTTTGAGTACTTGTTTAGGGTATCAAAATATTTTGAGTACTTGTTTAGGGTATGGAAATACTGATATTACTTGCTTAGGGTATGTAAAATAATGTGCCATACTTGTTTAGGGGGTGCTTTTTCACATTAACACGATTACGTATTTAGGGTACTTTTTAAAAGTCCTTGGACGCGCATGATACCCCCTTGTAATGACCACTGAGCAACCCGGGTTTCCTACTCAGAGAGATGATCCTTGCCGCCATATTCTGGATGCGCTGAAGTTTATTGAGGTCTTTATTCGGGAGTCCAAAAAGAAGACTATTGCAGTTATCCATAAAATGAGATAAAAGCATGAACCAGTTTTTTAGCATTTGCTTTATCAAGGTAACAATGTATCTTCCCAATTTCCCTGCTGGCGAAAGACGCACTCCTACACACACTATTTATATGACTGCGCAGGGTAAGACAACTATCTCTGATTTATAGTGATGGTAATTATTCTGATTTATAGTGATGGTAATTATTCTGATTTATAGTGATGGTAATTATTCTGATTTATAGTGATGGTAATTATTCTGATTTATAGTGATGGTAATTATTCTGATTTATAGTGATGGTAATTATTCTGATTTATAGTGATGGTAATTATTCTGATTTATAGTGATGGTAATTATTCTGATTTATAGTGATGGTAATTATTCTGATTTATAGTGATGGTAATTATTCTGATTTATAGTGATGGTAATTATTCTGATTTATAGTGATGGTAATTATTCTAATTTATAGTGATGGTAATTATTCTGATTTATAGTGATGGTAATTATTCTGATTTATAGTGATGGTAATTATTCTGATTTATAGTGATGGTAATTATTAAATAAATGTCTGTATAATTAATTAATAATGTGTTATCATGGTTTATTTTTTATAAAGATACATTCAATCATGTAGGACATAAGAAATGCTAGAGCATTTTAATGTCATTTACCTTTGGTTAAATAATACATATCAAAAAAGTCAGCATATTTAGAGAAATTTGACATAAAAAAAGGATTCTCTGACTCATTTCCATTCCAAAATTGAATACTTTTATACACATTACAGTAATAGTTTGAAAGTTACAGCGTGCATTCATTTGCCAAATTTCTGGGTTGACACCTGGAGCCTTTACTGGGAAATATATGCAGCTTTGGCTCTTTATAGTATTTAGTAAGATAAAAAACCTAAATTTGAAAGTCTTGTCCTCTTTTTCTTCTTTCCCGGAAAAATCAGAATCAAAAAAGACTATCAAGTTGCTCCATCTCGAATTAATTAGCTTTTTAGCGGGCCAATCTCTCGGGGGGGGGGGGGGCACTGACATTAGAAAAGGGTATAGGTATGTGCCGCGCTGAAGACCCCCTTTTTCACCCTCTCCTGCTAGCTCTTATGACCCCCCTTTTGAGCCTGCTTCAGTTCTCAAGACCCCCAATTTGATTGAAAATTCAAAAATCGCGAAATTTTGCGTTCCAAAGCCCAAATTCTTCGAAAATTTTACGTTCTTGCTAATCAAAATTGAACTATAGGCCAGTTCTCAAGACCTACTTTTTTGAAAAAATCAGTTCCTAAGACCCTATTTTTCATCATAAAATCCACTCAGTTCAGTTCTGTAGCCCCCCTTTTTGAGACCCTGTGCGGCACACCCCTACCAAAAAAGAAGTTGAGTGCCCCCCCCCCCCCCCCCCCCCGGGCCAATCTGCATCGGCCAAACTGTGAATCAGTCGAGCGTGGTGGAGGAAAAGCAGTAAATTTACTGTGCAATAATGGAGGACATAGCTACTGTGGAGGATACACATAAGTTATTGAATCGCTGGTTCCAATCTCTATAGACCATTTCAAATTGAGATCGGAAATCTTCGGAAAAACAGGTCACGTGGAGTAGGTGCGTTGCGCGTTCTTCGCAACAGTTGATCGCATTCACAGCATTGTCCTAGTTGGTTGTCCGCCTAGTGATTTACTATGTTTACATACACGCGTGCACACATGAGAAGTAAAACGTGGAACGAGACTATTTTGTTTTTTTATCAACAAAGGCGTCGACCGTCAAATTCCAAATGTATCGAGCAGATGGTAAAAAGTGAAAATATTACCCCAAAGCTCTTTCATCTTACCGTTTTTTGTTACTGAAATGCCGCAACATCAACTTTGTGAGGGATACAATCTAGCACCAACACCAGCGCAATCTACCACACGGAAAGACGGGTGAAAAACATGTTTGTTTTTCTCCGGCACATGGCCATGATCGACCTGTGAGCTGACAGGTCATGTAACCGAGCGTCAAATCACTCGGCTAATCGGAAGCATTCGGAACCGATCGTATATTTTCGGATTTGAAATGGTCTATAGCCGTTGCATAACAAACTCACGGCTTGTCCTCCACCACGCTTGACTGATTCACCTTAAAATATTTTTGGAAAAGCTCTATAGCCTCCAGTTAACTACAAAACCTGCAATGGCCTGTAAAACTTATACTAGTCTAGGCGAGGAACAATAGGTTGAACCTGGAACATGGACATCACGCAAAGTTGCAATTTGTTTGTTGTTTCTGATTCTTCGACTTGTCTTGACACAGTGACGGGAGCACACTGATCCCACACTGGCATCATTGGGAATGCAATTTGAAATAAGGGGCATCAAAATGACCCCATAGGGTTATAAGGGGTCAAAAATGTAAAGTGCTTGAATGTCACTTTTAAATATGTCAAATAAATTGCTTTGACTCAAGGATTCCAAAAATGTAATTGTCTACCTATGGGGATTCAGATGCTTCACATGCTTTTTACTTTATGTGGCTTTTAAGGTAAAGGTTGCACCGATTCTCATGGGTATCACATGGTGTCTCATGGGTGTCTCATGGGTATCACATGGGTGTCTCATAGGTATCACATGGGTATAATGGGGATTCAGATGCTTCACATGCTTTTTACTTTATGTGGCTTTTAAGGTAAAGGTTGCACCGATTCTCATGGGTATCACATGGTGTCTCATGGGTATCTCATGGGTGTCTCATAGGTATCACATGGGTGTCTCATAGGTATCACATGGGTGTCTCATAGGTATCACATGGTGTCTCATGGGTATCACATGGGTGCTATGGGGATTCAGATGCTTCACATGCTTTTTACTTTATGTGGCTTTTAAGGTAAAGGTTGCACCGATTTTAGTGAAAATTGCAGCAAATTGTTTGTCTGCCAGAGGGTATACAGAAAAATTTTGCACTTTCTAAAATGTTAAGTAACCGAGATATGATGTAAAAAAGTTTAATTGCCATTGGTTCAATGGTGACCTGTGACATTTTAATCTAAAGACACACGAAGGAGACACCAGAGGTAGTGCAAACTCTTTTTTTTGTTTTTGAATCCCCATAGGTAGACAAACAATTTGCCGCCATCTTCAGGAAAATCGGAGCAACTTTTTTTTTTATCCCTGTGCAATCTATATATATACTAACTTTTGACTTTAACGTCAAAGCAATTGTCGCATTTGAAAAATAATTACATTTTTGGAATTCCTGAGCCAAGGCCGATGATTTGACATATATACTTTAAAGCAACATTCAAATACTTAAATTTTTTGTTCCCCTTATAACCCTAGGGGTCATTTTGATGCCCCTTATTTCAAATTGCTCAATGATGTCAGCGTGGCATATTGAGCAATATGAGCAATCAGCGTGTTTAAAAATTGCAACTATACGCGACTTCAATGTTCCTGGTTCATTCTTTTGTTCGTCAACTCGACTAGGGCTTAACAAAATATATATGAAATAATAATAATACATAGTACTTATAAAGCGCCTTACAAGTTCTCAAAGCGCTATTGCCAATTTTTCACTGTCATTAGGAAATCGTCAGAATCATTTCGCTTCATATACGTGGCTACTGGCTAGGCGCACACAGTATCAGCACTTAGATTGTAATATAACCCGTTTAACAGCTCCCCAATCTCGCTTGGGTCAACGTCGCACTGCGATACAAATTATGAATGTACAAATACAGACCCGGGATGATCCCCTACTCTTTACGAAGGAGTCTGTGACCATTTTTAACGTGCTCGGGTATAGCTCTTCCGATACACGGGACCAACATTTCTATGTGTCTTCCGAAACACGATGCGCTGATCATGCCTACTTCAATCTGTACGGAAATCAATATCCATTCACTATAACCCTAATAGCGTTTTATATAAGCAAACAAAATTACGAATAAAGATTTAACTGTACAACATGTAAGATTATGAAATATAAAGACCTTTGAGATCCTTTTTGTTATATTGGTACTTTTGAACATAAATCATAGCCTTATAATAACTACAATGTACATTAAAGGGGCATTGAGAGATACGTATGGGAGTGCGCCCTCAATTATCCTGGAAATCAGTTTTATTGCATCAAATACTTAGGCATTATACTAACTACCATCTGAAACAGTTTACCAACATTCGTCGTTTATCATATAAAATTTCATGATTTTCTTAGTTTCGATATGATCATATCGAAACTCAGGTGCTGAATTCGGAAGTAATGCATCGTTTTACTCACAAACTTTTGCGGCAAATCTCAACCCGGAAGTTAGGCATGAAGGCGATGTTGGAATTGTATGACATTTTGGATTTGGGCTATGTTGATGATTATCTTTACGTTATTTGCTCATTTAGTGTATCGATACATCTCTCAATGCCCCTTTAAGTCCATTAAATATGTTTCATGCATCATTTTAAGTAAGGGTGATAAATACAACCCCCCGTACATAGAGTCTGATAGTAGCCTAATGGAAAAAAATGTAGCCCTATAAGGCCAAAAAAAAAAAATTGTTATATTGGCGTAACCCGCCCGACCCTAAAAATACGCCCGACCCTACACTTTTTTCTTTTTTTTCAGTGAAAAAAAAAAAAAAAACCAACCGACCGACCCTAAAAAATAAAAAAATGAAAAAAATAAATGTTTTTTCTCGAACGAATTACGACGGTGCTCCTCGAATAAACGGAAATTCCTTCCGAAAATATGGTTTATTGTGTTTTATTTGTATATAGACTTGTACTGAGGGGTACTTCTAACAAACAATAGGGAATGTTTAAACTCGGTTAACATTGTTCAAAAACAGCTGCTAAAAAAAAAAATAATAAAAAAAAAATTAAAAAAAATCCCTACCTACCTACCCTATTTTTGTTCAGCCCGTTACGCCAATATAACAATTTTTCTTTTTTGGCCTAAGCCTATATAAACCATCATAGCCTTTGAACAGGAACTGATCAGCATTTGAGGACACAACAGCTATCCTTTAGCCTGTAAAGCCTATATTTGGCTATGAATGGCATACAATAGTCAACAGAGCCTAAAAGATTACTGTGGGTTCAACAAATGCTGCCTAATTTCTGTTTAAATGGATTTTTGGTCTTCCCTGACATGGTTTTGACCCTCTCCACATTTTAAGACCCAGACAAAAAATGCACATTTCCAAATAATCACCCCTCGCTATTTTAAGATTGAAAAGAAAACTAACTAACTAGATAACATTTTTTGGTTTGCTTTTCAATTACTTTTGCTTAAAATGATAATGCACTAACTCGCGTGCGTTGGATCTTGATGTTAGGGAAAGACATGGAATTAATCCAAGTCTGTTGTAGGTTTTTTTTATATCAAAAACCTAACAAAACGTTTGAAATTGGTTAACGTTCCATAATAGGCTGTAAAACTTAAACCTTTTCAGGAATGTTTCCTGACCCTTTACCCATGTCTGTTAATCCATCAGCAACAACCACAAACTTAGTGTTAGCATCATTTTGACTAGAGGATGACGGGTTATCGCAACGTTCTTCAACTCTTGTTCCTTTATCCATGTCTGTTGAGCCTTCCGAACCACCTTTCATACCCACAAACTCAGTGTTAGGATCATTTCGACTAGACGATGATGGATAATCCCTCCGTTCTTCACGTTCTTCGACTGCTCGATTGATTCTGAATGGGACAAGTAGCATGAGGAAGACTGGTAAGAACACCAATGCATGAAGAGCTCCGAATACAATGACAAGAAACATAGTCTTGAAAAAAGTGCGGAAAATATAAGAATCGCTTGTGGCCAGAACAACAACAGCCAAAATAGTGGATAAGGCTCCTTGGGTGATAGGCATACCGAGGGAATGCAAGGCATGAATTGACCGTTCACGAGAAGATTCTCCAGGGGCTGTTATGAAACCATAAGCTATATGGGCTGAGAAGTCAACGCTAAAACCAATGCACAAAATCAAATTGATCATAGACACGGAATCCAAGGCAACGTTCCAATGCGACATAAAACCAACAACACCCACCTCTATCGAAACCAAGGATATTGTGACCAATATGGCACACAGGGGATGAGGTACCATTAGAATTGCAATCACAAACATAGCAGCCAATGCAATGCCCAAATTTTGTAAGGTGTTGGGTCTAATTTCAATGTATTGATCAAAAAACACAAACGCGGGGTGATATGCTATCATTGGTAACACAGATTTGCGTGCAATTTCTCTAGCTTTAAGCATCAAGTCACGCTCCTTAGTTGTTGTGTTTGCATCTTTACTCACCGTAAAGAACCTTGAGCTGATAATGGTACCTTCACTATTAAATTTGATGTCTGGAAGAAATTGGCGAAAAGCAGATTTCTCGAGAAATTCTGTTTTCAAAATATCAACAAAATCATCTTTGGACACATTTTCTGAGACTGGTGTTGCAAGGATAGAGTCACGCTTGACAAGGTATCTCTGAAATTCCCTAAGCCAGGAAGTGGTAAATTCAGAACTATAAAACAAATTGCTGCTTTCCAATTCTGACAGGGTGCGATTCAGCTCACTTTGTATGTCGGCATTGGAATAATCTACTTCTTCTGTGATAACAATCGAAACTACAGGCCCATATTCTCTGAAATATTTGGATTCTAGATCATAATATTGTCCTGCATACGAATCATCTGGGGACAGATTTCGAAGTTTTAAACCCTCTTCTAAGGTCAAGACACCCCAAACACTTATACCAAGATAGAAACAATAGACAAGAACAACTGCGACTGCTGTGATACGGTGAGTGATGAAAGGACCAAAGGAGTTTTTGAAAAACTCCATTAGACCGTGTTGGGTGATAAATTTCTCACCATCACGCCTTCGCCGGTCTAGTTCCTCGTCAGGTATCGATGGAGATCCACCGGCACAACATATGCGATACGGTGTAGAAGGAGCATCCTCCGCAGGTAAGACCTTCCGGCATGTCATTGCATGGAGATTTTTTTCCTCACGATACCCCATCAGAGCCATACAAGCGGCAAAAAAGGTTATTTGATATGCATAATCAAACAAAACAGCAACTCCTGTATACATACAGAAGATGCGAACTGACCGAAAGTATGTGATAGCACCAATCCCGAAAGCAAGGGCGTCTGTTATTGAAGTGATGGTTATGGACATAGCTGCGTCAGCAAACGATTCACTCATGCGATCCTTGGTTTTCTTGTGTACATCTGTTTGACGCCACGCTGCAATCATGATGAACATATCATCAACTCCAATACCTAGGCATTAAAAGACAAAATATGGAAGAAGTTATAATACTTTGTCATGGAGTGATTTCAATAAGTACCTGTTTTAAAAACCTTTGCTTGCTTAATAAAGGTGCTTTAATAACCCAAATGGTCGGTCTGACTCTCAATTGAGTCAATGAAATTTAGAAAAAATAACTAAAAAATCACCCATTTTTTTAATTTTGAAAATATTGACCAAAAAGTGCCAACAATTTGTTTTTTATCTCAAAATTCATATTTTTAGCACTTTTTGGTCAATATTTTCAAAACTAAAAACTTTTAAGCCAAAAAAAAAAAAGGTTCCTAGATAATTGACTTTAGATGATTTGGTGAAAGTTTGAAATTTGTAATCAAAAACTGATTTTGTTAGGTTGTCTGAAATTTGTTGGCGCCAAAAAAAACATTTGGACAAAAATTTAAAAAATCACTATTTTTGGTGAAATTTAATACCAAAAATGGATCCTCCGACTCATATCATTTCAAAATGGTATACTTTTATGGACATTACACTATTAGTTTAAAAGTTGCAGTGCTTGATAAATTTCATAAAAAAGGGTTGACAGTAGTACCCTTAAAGGTGAAATCCCACCATGTATAGTTCACCACAGACGAACTGTCCTACACCTGTTCACTACAGGCAGAGTTTACATGGAGATAAAATTCAACCTTCAACAATTCCCTGAGGAGCTGGCTGCCCAGATTGGGATTTCTTATCACATGGAATAATGAGAGCATCAATGATGCAGAAGCTCAGCTAGCGACAAGCTATAAATTTCATGCATTCATAGAGGTTATTCGTAATTGGCGATTTCAAGCTAATGAGGGAGACATACTCTGATGTGACGTCACTAATCATAACAAAAGTGAGGCCAATATTGGTAAATTACATCACATGACACCAATGTTTACGTAATTTACCAATATTGGCCTCGCTTTCGTTATGATTAGTGACGTCACATCATAGTATGTCTCCCTCTTTAGCTTGAAATCGCCAATTACGAATAACGTCTATTAGTGACAAGCTGTCAATTTCATGTATTGGATAGATTGAGCCCATGTATTGGTTGATTATTTTTCATTTTACCAATATTTTTGTCATGTACCTCTACCCATGTTAGTGGTGCGGATATGTGAAAAAGATGTTCACTTCTGGCAGGAAGCATAAATATTGGCGCATAGGGGTGTTTTGATGCACTGTTTTCAAAAAGCCAAGAACCCACATTTTTCCAGCAATGGTGCGGCGGCCATCTTGGATTTCAAAATGGCCGCAATTCAAATAGAGGAGATTTAGTAAAATTGCTTTAAATCAACAATTTTTGAGATTTATACCCCGTGATTTCACCAATATGTTCTCTTTAACATGGTGCATATATTTAGATGAATTCGCTGTGGCAATTGTACTTTAATTATTACTGGTTACCATGAAAACCATTACAAATATATTTTGGGGCATAAATACCTCTAAAATTACACTTATTTGGAGGCTTTGTCAACTATTCATCATGATTGCTTATAGTATCATCTGCAATTATACATAATTTTGACGAGAAATTTGCATTTCAAATTTGAGTGGTTTCCATGGAAACTTTTTAAAAGGCGGTTTGATGAACATACAGGGTGAGTCAAAAAAAGTTTACTCAACTTCAGCGATTTATTTAGAAAAAAGTATTCGTTTGTTTCCAAAACAATTTACTACGGTATAAAGACAAATCAATTAGCTTTGATATGAATTTTATCTGGTTTAGATTGGTAGAGGGAAACTTATTTTACGCTGTTTTGAATAAAAGTGACCAACTTAACGTCCGAACACGCTTCCAGATCTTGACCATTATATTTCATAAGAAACGACCATTAAAAAATTATAATACCGACAGCGAAAGGATCAATTCCTTTGTTATGAAATGATTAAAGTGTGGTAATTGTGTCATATTAATCCATATTTCATGTTTTAATCTATTAGGAGACAATTTTGAACAAGTCTATTGTCTACTTAATTCTTTTAATAAACAAGATGTGTAATGCTTTACATCATAAGTAAACATTATTAAGCTCGTTAAGCTTGAAATTAAAAACCGTATTTTTGGTGAAAAAACAGCTCCTGTACAGATATAGTCATATTTACTTAACGGTATCATCAAATAGCGTGATTTCTTTTCCAGATGGTATCCAAGAAATGCGCAATCATTTAAAGTTTTGTTTGCCTTTATTTTGTGGTCAGAATTTTTTTTTGGATTTTTTCAATTAGGGTAAACTTTTTTTGACTCACCCTGTATATGTCAAATTCACTCCTTTTTCAACAATTTTCACACATTTTCACCAATTTATTGCTTGTGAATTACTATTAGAGGTAACCGGATGGTGTAAAGATGTTTACTTCTGGCAAGGAAGTTGGGGGGAAATAACTCTAAAATCACTCTTATTTGAAGGTCTTCGTCAACTAGTCATTATATTCTTTAGTATCATCAGCAATGTACATACTTATCACATGTACATAATAAACTGGCATTTCAATTGAGTGGTCTCCATAGATATTTCAGTGTGGTACAAAATGCATGACATTTTATGCAAAGCTAGTAAAGGCACCACTTTTTAATGGAGATGACTATAATAGGCTTTTAGTCTAGGCACCCTCTAGCAGGTAGACAACTAATCACTCCAGTGGCGTAGCTAGGATTTTTTTCAGGGGGGGCAAGATTTCTAAAATTTTCGTAAAAGGTTGCCCCAATTTTTTTTCTAGTCACTTACCTCGTGAATTTCACGTAAGTGGTGGGGGGGGGGGTCAAAAAATTTCGCACAGTCCCAAAAAATCGCACAGTCCAAAAAAAATCGCACAGTAAATGTACTACATGTACAATTTTGCCTTTTATTTGGCTAATAACCTTGGTCTTTTTTCTCAATTTTTTTCTATTTCCTTTTTTTCTCACCCCCTTTTTTTTTTTTAGGGGGTGGGGGGCGGGGGCACAAATGGGGTTTTTTCGTCAGGGGGGGGGCATTTGCCCCCCCCCTGCCCCCCTGAGCAACGCCACTGAATCACTCAAGTTAAGTTTAGGCACCATTTTGAAATTCAGGCGTCATTATTTAATGGAGACGACTTCAGAGCATGTTTCTACAGAGTCTCTGCTATTTAAACGCCCCCTTAAAGCACATTGTCCTTCTATGTACTATTACTGTTATTACATTAGCAAGAGTCATCGCAGAGTGTGTTTCTACAGATCTCTGCTATTTAAACGCCCCCTTAAAGCACATTGTCCTTCTATGTACTATTACTGTTATTACATTAGCATGAGTCATCAAGTAACGTCAATTTAAATTGTAACATTACTTGAATATAGGAACCAACAAACCATTTACTAAAATCATCATAGTAGAACATTCATATGCCAAATTGAAAACAGTGGAATTTCACAATAGTCTTACAATACTAACAACAAAACATTTAGGAGAATGGTCCATCAATCTCTTGTCACTAACCAGTACAAAGCACTATCTGGTACTTACATTACGTTTCATTATATGCTCAAAGACATGTTTCTTTTACCCAATGACAATATTATTATTAGTCATAAAATAATATATTATTTGATTTACTGATAACTGAAAGGTATCCCAACACCAGGAGGTAATTTGTAGTATGCTATTAAACTACAGTCCTCAAAATAAGTAACTGACCAGGTAATACATATGCTCTCAACTCTAAAACTATAACTCCTACGTAAAAATATTAAATAATAAAGTTGTAAAGAAATTTCTTGTCTTTAATTTGAGGTATTACACGTGAAGATTAAATGAATATTAACTCAGTTATGTGCCCTAAACAAAAACAAAGTCCGTTTTTCATTTTAACATTTCGTTCGTCTACATGCAGCCTAGGACTAGTAACAGGCAGATTATTGATTAACTTGTAGCAACAACTCACTGGTCGATAGTAACACGGGGATTGGGGATGCATCAATTGATCAATGCAACCCATACACATACCTGTCACACTGTCCCGCGTGTTCAAATCCCAAGTGTTAAAATGTAAACTGCACTTTGTTTAATCCTTTTCAATGTACCATTCTTAAACAGCTAAGAAAGTTTAAGCAATCTTATTGGTTCTTAGAGAAATCGGCGACATCTAGATGAGACAACTTAACACGGGGAGGTGGGGTTACGTTTAACAGTGCGCCCGACCTTCACAATGCGTGATTTGTTCCATAACGCGCACTTCTGCAGTGCGTCTTTAGCGCTTTTCCTGCGTTTATGCCGGCGCCGCGACGCTTACGCATGGTTTACTCATCTCATGTGATTGGATGGAATGTTTGTGGGTTATTCGATCCTAGCAGGGGTAAAAGTTGTCAAATGTGGACAATAAAATGTACTTATTTCTTTGATAAATGTCTAAAGTATGATTGTTTAAGAATGAGAATAAAGGTATTGTTTTTAGACCATACCCGTGTTATATTGTCTGACATAAATGCGTTCGATAGTATTATTTTTTGCGTAGAACAACTCCGCCTGCGGCGTCGTTGTTCTACTTAAAATAATACTATCGTCCGCATTTATGTCAGACAATATAACACGGGTACGGTCTAAAAACAATACCTTTATTCTCTAATTCTTAATTATTAACCGATCTCAATGAATAATGTATCAACTTAAAGAAGAGAAATTTCTTTACAACTTTATTATTTAATATTTTTATGTAGGAGCTATAGTTAAAGAGTATATTTATTACCTGGTCAGTTACTTATTTTGAGGACTGTATAATATAAATAAGTGGAACCAAAACCAATACAAATATTCATACAGCTTAAGACAGAGTCTCCGCTATTTAACGTCCGGCTTGACATGCTAGAAAAGCAAATGCACTTGAGCTGTATACTGTTTCTACAAACACCCAAAAGACGGCTAATATAATAGCCTGCAAGAAAAGGTCAATAAGGGTTGTGGTTGCAATGCATTGTGTGCACATTTTAGATCAAGATTCTGTGATGGCCAAGACAATTTAATATTTTCCTAGTTATTATCATACAGAAATAATAACAATTGTAATGTTGTTTTACACATAAAAAACAAGATTGTGTGCCCCGTTGTAGCCGTAAATTTTCCGTTATGCCTGTCATGATAATGTTAAGGGGCAAAAGCGCTTTCATGATATAGCATCATCCTTCGGCTGAAGAGCAGGCAACTAGAAGTTTTTTCTCGCGGCAAGAGTGACTATCTGTCTTTCTCGAATCATGCCTTCATTGTCCACTATTTGCCTATGTGTTGTAAGGTAAAAGCAGTTGATCCTGTAATCCCAGGACCGTAAGAGATTTATTCCACAAAATCTCGGGTCACGACTCGAAATAAATTGCCTTAAAAATGTTACCCCGAGATTTCGTGTAGCGTATTTCGTATTGCGACCTCGAAATCTCAACTTCCTGAAAACAAAATTTCTACCACTTTCTTAAGATCGCCCCGGGTACATCGATGTCTGAAGCAGTGAGTTACTCAATTTTCAGATGTTATTATACCATTCCCCGACTGAAAAGATGGCATTGACTTGAGCAAAAGATTATACGATTCCCTGACTAAAAGATATCATTGACTGCAATAGATTGATGGATACTATCATTTGAGTTTTAAATTAAGATTACCGACGTTACGAATACGGAAAGCCTGTATCCCTAGTAGTGATGAGCGATCACGGTATAACGATTTTCTGAGGACGAGATTTCGCCATTCCAAATGCAAAATTTTGTGATACAAAACTATGAGGTTTCGGGGCGAAATACAAAATCTCGTGGTGAGATTTCGGGGGCGCGATACGAGATTTCGCTATTCAAAATGCGAAATTTTGTGATACAAAAACTCGAGATTTCGGGGCGAAATTTCGGGGTCGCAATACAAGATATCGGGGTCGCGATACGAGATTTCGGGGTCGCGATACGAAATACGAATGCGAAATATGTGATACGCGAGACGAAGGCACAACACGAAATGATACCAATAAAGCTTCGTACATATCCGCTCCACTATGTACAGAAATTGAAGAGTTTTTCAAATGTGTGCCTCTTGACTAAAAACCTTTTGGCATAACTCCGGAATACCCTTTTTTTCGGAGTTAACAATGTGGATGCATTACAAATGTGTCCTATTGAATGTACAGTGAGGGATATTATAGGACAACAATCTAGCTCTTTGACAGTATGGCGAAGGAGATCAAATAACTTTTTGCTGCATAATTGTGAATGCTCACAAAGAGGGGAAATGCTACAGAGCTATTTCGAAACAATTCGAAGCGCAAGAATCCATCATTCAAAGCATAGTTAGGAACAGCCCTCAAATTAACCGAAGGCACCGAAGGCAATTGCCATCGGTGCCCCACCTAGTTGCCTCGATGCCCTCAACTTCTGGCTGTTTTTACTCTTCCATTGAAAAGTACATAATTGCCTTGGTGGAAGTTGGTGCCCCTTTCAAATTGCCTTGCCCTTTCCATTTCTTAATTTGAGGGCTGGTTAGGAAGAACAAGGCGTTCAATTCACTAAAAAAACATTGAAGGATGCAGTCGGAAGCCAGCGGTGTCCCCTTGTTTGGCAAGAAAAGTATTGCGAAAGGCCAACAACAATCCACAGATCACTATCAATGCTCTCCTGAAACAACCTTGGCTATTATTGGACCAAGATATTGTGGCAGACACTCCAGCATATATTGCACATGAGAGGTCTCCATGGAGGCCGACCAAGAAAGACTATACTCCTTAAAAGAGACACAGAGAAACATTTGTAATGCATCCACATTGTATGCACACATGGAATAATTGCATTTTTAACAATATAAAAGCCTATGTTTGGAATGTCAAAAACATGTGTATTATCACAAAAAGTGGCCTCAATCTTGAGACTTGGTATAGGGTATGAATATTTTTGGACAGGCATAAAAACACAATTCTTGTTCAATTCTATTGTTATGCAAAAAATGTTGAGCCCAAATATAATGATTTGTAAGTTTGCAAACTAATTGTGTTTAGTGTAAAGCGAAAGTTCCACCACTCCAGCTGGTATAGATATGAGAAAAACGCAAAAAAAATCATATTTTTCAAGGGGTATGAATAATTGTGGGCTTAACTGTAAGTCTACCCATGTACAGAAATTGATGTCAAGAGTTTCAAATGTTTGTCCCTTGACGCAAAAACCTTTATAGAGGCATGTTATGCCAGTAATGTATGAAAATAAACCACTTTTGAACAAAATATGTCATTTTACGTCAACATTACGTAATTTTGCCATGTAACTCCACCCATGTACAGAAACTGGTGTTTTAAGAGATTCAAATTCGTGTTCCTTGACCCAAATAAGCCAGTAATATATGAAAATTAGCCATTTTCTGGCAATACATCATTTTGGCGGCCATTTTGAATTTTCGAACTTTAGTGGTATCAAAACACGGTTAACGGATTCGTGTTCTACATCAAATTTAGCCACAAAAACAAGTCGTTTTGAAAAAAAAGTATGGTGATTTGCCCAACCCTACTAAAAGCAAAAGCCTGAAAATGTTGTACCACTTTACAAATAAAACAGCTCAATAAAAAAATAAAAAAACCAAACACAGACAACACAAAACAAGCAAAAATATAATCCTACTAAAGCGTGACAAGAAAGAATATTCTTTACAGTGACAACAAATCAATGGGCTATTTTTCTTACAATAAAGCTTTAAAGTATATGTAAGTTTATCTACATGTAATTACGAGCCTATCATGAGTTGTAAAGTGATACAAACAAAATTTCGTTTAAATTTACTAATAGATTTTTTGAACATTTCATGTACTTCGGTAAGTTATTCCAGACTTTGGGACCAGTGTTTAGAATAGTAACTGTTCCCATTCGATATGAAACTGGTAATATTATAGCCGTGGTTCGACTGATGTTCAGTGAAAAGTCCATCGAATGAATGTGAAAGCATACCATTATTGTATACATAAATATTCCTGTTTGTTAAATCGTACATATCAAAAAAAGTTCAGCGCATTGTATCTCTCGAATAAAAGTTTTGACGGAGATTATATATATAATAGGTGAAATAGTCTGCAAAGCATGTTTTTGTAACTTATACACTTTATTCAAACATTTTTGTTTGCATTTCCCCATAGAAGCAAGCCGTATAATTTAAATATGGTAATATCAATGAACAACATAATTTATACAGTGCTTGTTCAGGCAGAAAGAGCTTAACCCTAACCCCTGAGGCACCTTTTCCAAAGATTTTTTTCCCGCGGTCAAATAGCGAGGGGAAAAAGTGCCCCCACGCCCCTGGGCTCGAACCCCGGACCTCTGGGTTCAGAGGCAGACCTCTGGGTTCAGAGGCAGACCTCTGGGTTCAGAGGCAGACGATCTACCGCTAGGCCATGGGGGGGGGGGGACCATACATGACGGAGTATATTCCGCCATGTATATACCCTGGGGTCATTATTTCATCGAAAAACTGCCGAGCCGGGTGACACAAGCACACCGCATCGTAGTAATTCGTAGTAAGAGTGTTAGGGTTAAAACATCAATATTTCTTGCACACAATTTGCATACATTATCAATTTGTTTTGTCCATGTTAAATTATCACCTATTGTAATACCTAAGAATTTTCTTCTTCAACACAAGAAAGTTTGCAACCATCAAGATAAATATCATATCTATGTTTTTTGCTCCCAGCAACATTAAATTTGTCTATTTTCCATTTAAAGATAATTTATTTGCCTTGAACCAGTTACTTCCTTTATAATTAGCTGAACTGTTTTACATAATGTTTTAACATCTTTATGTGAAAGAAACATGTTGTATCATCTGCAAATAATATTGTTTTCAATAGCTTAGACTTAAAACAAATATCGTTCATAATATAATGAAAAGTACAGGTCCAAGTATGGATCCTTGAGGTACGCCACATTGGATATCTTCATTTCCAGAATTATATGATACAAATTGGTTCCTACTAGTTAGATAATTTTTGAACCCTTTCTGAGATACACTTCTAAAACCATATATGTGGCTAATACAATATTATGATCAATAGTATCAAAAGCTTTTGACAAATCCATAAAGATGCCTACAGTATTCATATCATCATCAATAGCCTAGCTTGTACTTACATCATTTATCTTCATTTCCAGAATTATATGATACAAATTATATGACTCATCAAGCGCAATCACTACTCAACAGAATGGAGACCTCAGTGGGCAGAGTTGGGCTCAAAATGAATGCTGCAAAGACGAAGTACATGTCCTTCAACCAGACGCAAGTACCTGTAATCACCACAAGCGAAGGTATGTGCCTTGATAAAGTGGAAGATTTTAAATACCTTGGAGCCTGGATGAACAGCACTGAAAAGGACATCAAAACACGCAAAGCAGCTGCATGGAGGGCTTGTGGCAAACCTAGTCAGTTATGGAAGGCTAAATCACTATCCAGCTCAAAGAAAAAAAAGCTCAAAGAAAGACTGTTCATAGCTACAGTAGACTCAGTTCTCCTTTATGGATGTGAGGCATGGACAGTCACCCCAAAGCTTGGTAAACAACTGGATGGATTCTACACTAGGATGCTAAGATCTGTGTTCAACCTCAACTGGAGTCATGTGACAAATAATATGGGGACATGCCGAAAGTCTCGGACAAGATCAGAGAACGCAGAGCAAGATTTGCTGGACACTGCTTCAGGGGGTCCAAGGAGCTTGTACACAAACTCATACATTGGATTCCAAAGCACGGAGTAAGAAAGCGTGGTAGACTAGCCCTGACCTACATTGACATAACGTGATACAGGACTGCAGGTGGAAGAAATTAAGACAGCTATGTTGGAAAGGATCACTGGAGAGGCATCGTGGTTCCGATAAATCATCCGCCATAATTAGTCAAGTAAAGTCACATAATTTATAAAATCAACTACAGCCGTGTATGTAGAACGATTTGTACGAAAACCATACTGTTTTTTTACAATAAATCATTTCTGGACAACAACAAAAATCATAGCTACGAGCCTACGATTGTACACAATACGTTCAAGAATCTTTGAAATACATGGGAGAACAGAAACAGAGTTTGTCTTGAGAAGCTTAATTTAATGTCACTGTTCAATAGATACGTATACATGTACATGTACCTTGCAATTTCAATTGTTTCTTTTAATGTCTTTATGGGAAATACAACATGGATTTTGAATATATTTCATTTAACTCCCGTCACAAAAATACCCTCAAATTTTGTCACACTTTATGCCTGACACATTTTGCACATCTGAACCGAGAAATAATATCATTACATGCAGGGATACATACTCTAAAATCTTTTGTGGTGAATGTACCCGTAAAATTGTAAAGCATAATGATTTTGTAACTTGTAATAACTGTACTCTAGATTTTCATTTAAATTGTATTACTGATAGTATACTGATTTTCAGCAGACAAAGAATTGGATCTGCAATGATTGTTTCTTTAAATTTTGCAATGATGGGAACTTCCATTTAGTGACCGTTTTGTTGATCTAATCTGTAAATTACGAAAGGGTCTAAAAATTGTTCATGTAAAATTAAAATATTCAGAGTATAATTAATAAAATTGATTATATTAACCTTCTTTTACATGATAACGAAATGCATGTTCTATGTTTAAACGAGACATGGTTAGACGATGAGATTCAGAATTTGTGAGGCTCGTACAAACAAATTAATTTTACCCCCGCACCATAATGGGACTGTCCCAAGCATGTATTGTTCTGTCTGACTAGCTTATAATGCAAAAGTGTAACAAAAAGAATTTTGTTTGTATCGTTGTTACCATGTGAATAACATTAATCTGAAATATATTATAGTGACAACTCTATCCATTTGTAGCAACTGCATGTACACATTAAAGTAATTTTATCTAAAGGGAAGTTCACTTTAAAGTATTAGTCTCTGAACTGATGATTGTATGTACATTGTATTTCTCAAATTCATGCTTGCTCTTTTGGCAGTCCACTTCTCAGCACAACCAGCACCAGCAGAAAACAAAATGAACTGATACATTATATTACTCAAATAAAACAAAAAACATGTTAAACATCCCCTCATCATGTGCTTTTGGGGTCCACTTCAAAAAAAAAATCAGTCAAACTTTTTGGGTAAGGTGTTTCATAGTTTCAAATGTTTGTAAAAAATGTCAACTCCGGGTCATAGATTCAAATGTTTGTAAAAATTTCCAACTCCAAGTCGTTTCCGAATTATGGCCCTTCAAAGTTCAGATGGTACCCCCCCCCCCCCCCACCCCGCACATTAAGGTATGTGCAATTTGCGTTATTGAATATGTTGCCTTTTTTTGAAATGCCCATAATTATTAGAGTACCTTTAAACTATGCAATATGAAGCTTGTTTCTGATTATCAACCATGATTTTAGAGGGTCTTAAAATGGAAATGAATTTGATTGACAAACTAACGAACTTGAGAACAGTTTTAGGTTGGGTTGTGTTTCTTATTTCAAAGGTCCTCTAATGGGCATTTCAAAATGCAAAATATTCAAAAACTTGAATGGCACACACCTGAGAGGTGCCCCGTGCCAATTTTTAAAATTTGGGTTGATTTGAGACAGAATAACCCAACAGTATTATGACCCGTACCAATCACAGGATTATTTCTTTCTTACATAATATTAAACAAGCATTTTAAACAAGAGAAAAATTACAAATAAATAAAATATATCACTAACATATCATTGTAACAGCTTTTCCCTTTATTATGCATTTTAACCCCTCCCCCCCCCCCCCCCCCCCCAACAAAAAAAAAATCACCCAATGATGAGTAAAATAAAAATTCCATTCAATGGAATAGGAGCGGTCTAAGAGAAAGGCATGTTTTGTAACCATTTTCTGGAATCGAAAGTAATTTAAATCATGTGTTTCATACAAAATGACCAGGACAATGGCGTATTTTCCCTCAAAGTTCCTCTAATAGGCAATTATAAACACAAAATATTCAACGACACGAATCGCATCACTTGAAGTGGGGGTACCATCCAAAATCCAAAAAAAGACCAATAATTCCAAAACGACTTGGATTTTGGAATTTTATATTTTGCATGTGTTCATTATACCTATAGATGTACATTAGAAATGAATTTCAGCCAAATCTGATTGGTGACCCGTTCCACCATGGTTGATTTGACACGGAATGACCCATATTACAGATTTAAAAACTTCATCTACATGCTTTAAAATGATGACATGTATAATTGTTGGTAGCTCATTCTCTTAGCCAACAAAAAATGAACACTTTGTATTGATTTTGTTGAGTTTTTATTGTTCTGTGCTCGGTCAGATTTAGCAGGCTGCGACAAATCGCCTGCTCGATAGCCCGGGGCAACCATTTTTTTGTCCGGGCTAGCTGAACCACAGGACATGCTGCCCGATCGGGCAAGTACAAATGCTCACAAGAAAACATAATAAAGTCGCCAATTTGGCAATAATATCACAAGTTTGTAGTCAGTTTTTGAGTTTTACCTTTGTAAATATAATGAAACACAAAGATGTACCCATATTCCTTCGTTAATTCCCTTCCGTTATTATTTAATAAATAAAACAGTGCCGCTTATAGCTTTTAATTCATAAAAACAAGAACCTCGCTATCAGAGGCCGCAATTTCGGTGATCGAAGGGCTTAATGCACATGTTCAAACCGTGCATGAGTGGCGACGTGGCGATTTCGCAAGATCTCGGGAAATCTCAAGTAATCTCGAGTCAAAACATGTGGTCTCTATTTATTAGCATGACATCATTTTCTCGGGCTTCGGAAAGTCGAACAAATCCGAAAGAAATGAAAAATTGTAAAATGGACCTTTCCCACGGTCACAACGCATGCGTAATGATGATTTAGGTCAGTTGAAGATAGTGGCTATTGCATGATGGGAAGGGAAAATAGCGACTGCCGCGATTGTGTAGTTTGCTACCGATTGTCGTAAAAACGATGGCAAAAAATGGCATAATCGGCAAGAAATCTGACCCATCAATACCATTTTAAAAGTCTTAAAAATATCGCAATGTTATTCGGGCAAAATCGGGCAAGTAAAAGTTGACCTAGCCTTGCCCGATCGGGCAATTAAAAAAAAAAATCATCGCGGCCTGAGATTTAGGCCTGTCACTTGTGGAGTTAGGTGCGGTATTACAGGTTTTTTTAAGGGCCTTGGCTATTAGGAGCTATTTATGTGTATATTATATTCGCCTGATGATTGGACAAAATGACCGTATGGGATTGTCCATGAAACTCAGAGTAGCGATAATATTCCGGAAGGTCTATACCTCTGAATTTTTATACGCTCTACCGTTTACGGTATTGAGCACTCTATTCAAATGTCGTAGTCTAACCAGAAATGGTTGTCAATAATAATTATATGTGTATATTATATATTCTAACAGTAGCCCTTTTTTGCTAAATGTAACGAGATTTTTGTTACTATTATACATGTATATGTATAGGAATCGTATATTAGCTATCGCTATCAGCTAAAGGGGTACCCCTAACAAAAGTAATGTTTAGCTTATATTAGCTACCCCTATCTGCTAATGGGCTATCTTGATTTTATATTTTTTCCCCTGGAAAACGTAGCTATTGAGCTATCAGCTATCACAACCCGTTAGCTTATATAAGCTACCCCTATCTGCTAATGGGCTATCTTGATTTTATATTTTTTCCCTCAAAATCGTAGCTATTGAGCTATCAGCTATCACAACGCGTTAGCTTATATTAGATACCCTCATCTGCTCCACTACTTCATTCTCTGCACTGGCTACCAGTTGATAAAAGAATCAAGTTCAAAACCCTTACGTCTATAAATCCATCACTGGTTCTGCCCCCATATACATATCTGAGTATATTTCCATCTATGTTCCATCTAGACAAGGTCTACGATCTGCCATTGACAAAACCCGTCTTGTTGTGCCAGCCAGCCATAAACGCATTGGAGCTAACTCATTTGCTGTGGCTGGCCCAACACTATGGAATAGCACCCAGGCCCGTCAGATGGGGGGGGGGGGCGACGGTTGCGATCGCCCCCCCTTTGAAAATCTTCCCCGGAAAATTTGTCCACAGATAAAAAAATTTCGCGCGCTACGCGCGCATTTGTCTTCCCAAAATGCAATATTCTTTGCTACAAGCTTGTTTAAAGCCAAAATGTACCTCGATCGTGCAAAAAATAGGTGCAAATTCGAAAATTTTCGCGCGCTACGCGCGCATATTGGACTCACAATTTATTTCTTTTTAAAACGCCCCCCCTTTGAAAAAAGGGTCTTACGGGCCTGAGCACCCCATCTACATTAAGATCCAGCAACAGTATCATAACC
This sequence comes from Ophiura sarsii, assembly GCA_035610835.1. Classification (NCBI taxonomy): domain Eukaryota; kingdom Metazoa; phylum Echinodermata; class Ophiuroidea; order Amphilepidida; family Ophiuridae; genus Ophiura; species Ophiura sarsii. Next base: position 76,823,282 of record CM069449.1, on the reverse strand, counting down.
TTCAAACATAATCTCAAGACTCATTTGTTTTAGTAACTGATTATCTGTTCATTTTCTTTCCATTCACTTTTGTATGTTGCCTGGGGTAAATTGTATTGTTTATGTTTTATCTTTTGTTAAGCGCTGTGATCATTTTTGGAACAGCGCTATATAAGCAACGCTATTATTATCTGCTAAGGGGCTATCTTGATTTTATATTTTTTCCCCTCGAAAACGTAGCTATTGAGGTATCAGCTATCACAACCCGTTAGCTTATATTAGCTACCCCTATCTGCTAATGGGCTATCTTGATTTTATATTTTTTTTCCCCTGGAAATCGTAGCTATTGAGCTATCAGCTATCACAACCCGTTAGCTTATATTAGCTACTCCTATCTGCTAATGGGCTATCTTGATTTTTTCTTCTTTTTTTTCCCCCTGGAAATCGTAGCTATTGAGCTATCAGCTATCACAACCCGTTAGCTTATATTAGCTACCCCTATCTGCTATTGCTAATGGGCTATCTTGATTTTATATTTTTTCCCCTGGAAATCGTAGCTATTGAGCTATCAGCTATCACAACCCGTTAGCTTATATTAGCTACCCCTATCTGCTAATGGGCTATCTTGATTTTATTTTATTTTTTCCCTGGAAATCGTAGCTATTGAGCTATCAGCTATCACAACCCGTTAGCTTATATTAGCAACCCCTATCTGCTAATGGGCTATCTTGATTTTATATTTTTTCCCCTGGAAATCGTAGCTATTGAGCTATCAGCTATCACAACGCGTTAGCTTATATTAGCTACCCCTATCTGCTAATGGGCTATCTTGATTTTATTTTTTTCCCCTGGAAAACGTAGCTATTGAGCTATCAGCTATCACAACCCGTTAGCTTATATTAGCTACCCCTATCTGCTAATGGGCTATCTTGATTTTATTTTTATTTTTTCCCTGGAAAGTGTAGCTATTGAGCTATCAGCTATCACAACCAGTTAGCTTATATTAGCTACCCCTATCTGCTAATGGGCTATCTTGATTTTATATTTTTTTCCCCTGGAAAACGTAGCTATTGAGCTATCAGCTATCACAACCCGTTAGCTTATATTAGCTACCCCTATCTGCTAATGGGCTATCTTGATTTTATATTTTTTTCCCCTGGAAAACGTAGCTATTGAGCTATCAGCTATCACAACCCGTTAGCTTATATTAGCTACCCCTATCTGCTAATGGGCTAGCTTGATTTTATATTTTTTTACCCTGGAAAACGTAGCTATTGAGCTATAAGCTATCACAACCCGTTAGCTTATATTAGCTACCCTATCTGCTAATGGGCTATCTTTATTTTATATTTTTCCCTCGAAAACTGTAGCTATTGAGCTATCACTCAGCTATCACAACCCATTAGCTTATATTAGCTACCCCTATCTGCTAATGGGCTATCTTGATTTTATATTTTTTTTCCCCTGGAAAACGTAGCTATTGAGCTATCAGTTATCACAACGCGTTAGCTTATATTAGCTACCCCTATCTGCTAATGGGCTATCTTTATTTTATATTTTTTCCCTCGAAAACTGTAGCTATTGAGCTATCAGCTATCATAACCCTGTTAGCTTATATTAGCTACCCTATCTGCTAATGGGCTATCTTTATTTTATATTTTTTCCCTCGAAAACTGTAGCTATTGAGCTATCAGCTATCACAACCCGGTTAGCTTATATTAGCTACCCCTATCTGCTAATGGGCTATCTTAATTTTATATTTTTTCCCCTCGAAATCGTAGCTATTGAGCTATCAGCTATCACAACGCGTTAGCTTATATTAGCTACCCCTATCTGCTAATGGGCTATCTTGATTTTATATTTTTTTCCCCTGGAAATCGTAGCTATTGAGCTATCAGCTATCACAACCCGTTAGCATATATTAGCTACCCTATCTGCTAATTGGCTATCTTTATTTTATATTTTTTCCCTCGAAAACTGTAGCTATTGAGCTATCAGCTATCACAACCCGTTAGCTTATATTAGCTACCCCTATCTGCTAATGGGCTATCTTGATTTTACATTTTTTCCCCCTCGAAAACGTAGCTATTGAGCTATCAGCTATCACAACCCGTTAGCTTATATTAGCTACCCCTATCTGCTAATGGGCTATCTTTATTTTATATTTTTTTCCCTCGAAAACGTAGCTATTGAGCTATCAGCTATCACAACCCGTTAGCTTATATTAGCTACCCCTATCTGCTAATGGGCTATTTTTATTTTATATTTTTTTCCCTCGAAAACTTAGCTATTGAGCTATCAGCTATCACAACCCGTTAGCTTATATTAGCTACCCCTATCTGCTAATGGGATAGCTTTATTTCATATTTTTTCCCCTCGAAAACGTAGCTATTGAGCTATCAGCTATCACTATATTAGTTACCCCTATCTGCTAATGGGCTAGGCCTATCTTTATTATATATTTTTTCCCTCATTGAAAACTTAGCTATTGCGGCTATCAGCTATCACAACCCCTTAGCTTATATCAGCTACCCCTATCTGCTAATGGGCTATCTTTATTTTATATTTTTTCCTCAAAGAAAACTGTTACGAAAGGTTTCCGAAAAATCTGTTGTTCGATAATAATTATGGTAAATTATGGCCGCTTAGAAAGTGTTATCATGCATATAAGAATTTTAACTTTTATTGGCTTTCTACACCTACACGTTTTAAAGAACGACCAATCGTGTGTTCCGGGATCGATTTGATGTTTTAACGCTTAATAAGGGTTTAAATTTCTATGGCTTCTAACACCAAGTTAAAAACACCAACAATGTGATGTTTAAACTCTTAACATGCTTTTAATACCGGTTTAAACGTCATTGGCTTCCTACACCAAAGTTATATCAAATGTAACCACCTTAACACTTTCCACGCGGCAGGCAGCTGCAGACGACATTCCAAAATTTCACAAAATGTTTCAAAAATGTCAAAATTATTGTATTTCATTACCATATTTGGAATCACCGTGAGAAATGCATTGAAATAAGTACAAACATGCCTTGTGTTTGGTCAGTAATCTTTGTGATAGACTTTGAAAATTATGAAAGGTTTCTGAAAAATCTCTTTTGTGTATGGTAAAAATAATAGCCGTGTGGAAAGCGTTAAAAGGTGTTTACATTTTTACATTTTATTGGCTTTTTTAAGAACGACCCTTGATGTGTTTGGGAAACGATCAAGTTAATGTTTTATCTTATAATATATTGTTGTAATAGCTAATATCAGCTATAGCTAGGTTTATGATAAAGTAAAAATATAACTACCATTAGCGCATAACCCGATATTAGCTATCAATAGCTGACATTAGCTACCAATAGCTTATATAAGCTACCAATAGCGTATTATTAGATTGTTGTAATACTGTAAAAGCCAATATTTTCTTGTACAGATATTTTCGCGGATTTTGATATCAAAGACATTTTGCGAATTGTTTTTTTCGCGGGCGACCGTCTGAAAGCATTGTATGAATGTGTAAAGCAATATTTTCGCGTGTTATAATTTTCGCGGAAAAAAATTTTGCGCGAAAAGCGCGAAAATAAAACCACCGCGAATATTTCAGCTTCTACAGTAGCTAATAGCTGGTATAAATATCTATGTCTAGAATAAAGAAGAAATCGAACTACCATCACATTAGCGAATATTAGCTATATTAACTAGCGCTCTATTAAGCCGATATCAGCTTAGTTACATTTGTAGATAGCAATAGCTTAATATGATTGTTATAATAGAAGGTTGTAATAGCTAATATCAGCTATAGCTAGATTTAGAATAAAGTAAGAATCTATGTACCATTATCCTATTAGCCAATTTTAGGTATCGATAGCTTATATTGGCTACCAATAGCTTATATTAGCTACCCGTAGCTTATAATAGATTGTTGTAATAGCTTATATCAGCTATAGCTAGGTTTATAATAAAATAAAAATCTAACTATTAGCGCATAACCATATATTAGCTATCAATAGCTGATATTATAGCTACCAATAGCTGATATTAGCTACCAATAGCTTATATTAGCTTCCAATAGCGTATATTAGATTGTTGTAATAGCTAATAGCTGGTATATCTATGTTTACAATAAAGAAGAAATCGAACTATCATATCGCATTAGCGGGTAGTAGCTTATATTAGCTAGCGCTCTAGTTAGCCGATATCAGCTTATATTAGATAGCAATAGCTTATATGATTGTTATAATACTAATAGAAGGTTGTAATAGCTAATATCAGCTATAGCTAGATTTAGAATAAAGTAAGAATCTATATGTACCATTATCCTATTAGCCAATATTAGGTATCGATAGCTTATATTGGCTACCAATAGCTTATATTAGCGCATAACCTGATAACTATTAGCGCATAACCCGATATTAGCTACCAATAGCTGATATTAGCTACCAATAGCTTATATTAGTGAAAAGGCTTGTTTTTATTTATTCCATATCTTTTAGACACATAGGTATGATGTTTAAATAAATGTCAGGCACAATAGTAGTACTGATGGGAAAAGTTTTGATATAAATTTAATTTTGATCAACAGCCAATTAGCCTCGTTAATCCAGGTAATTAGTATGCATTGCATAATCTCATGTCATTCCGCAACGCAAAAGTACAATTTTTCAGGATAGCAAGAAAAAAAATGTACCCTATTTTCATTTAACTATTTTTTCTCTGCACACAATTGACATGCTTCACAATGACAAAAAATTTTTTGGAAAATTCTGTTAATTAATAGCCCTAACGAGCGTTGCGGAATGACGTGTTGCGGAATGACGGTGCGGAATGACAAAGGTATTAAGGGGGCTGTCAAGTGTCATTTCGTATTTTCCAGGAATTTCACTTTTCTTCATTTTTCAAAACTTCAGAGTGCTATCTATCAGTACATGCAAAGAAATTTTCAATTTTGAAATTCCAAAAGCCTATTTAGAAGGATTTAAATCCCTTATTGTGATCATTGACAAAGTAGAATGGAAAAGTCTGCCCGCAGGGGATCAGCGAAACTCCCATGCGCCGCGTATCCCGTGTTTTGTTTTTCACGCAAATTGGCACGCGCCAGTTCGCTTAAAATACGCGACGCTGTTATTTCGAAAGCCGTCAGTGCGTGCTGCGTTACCCGCTATGTTTTTGCCGCGTTTGAGGGCTTGTTCATACGCATTGTTTACGCATCGGAGGCCCGACTTATCAAACCGTCATTTTTGCCGGGGTGTGGCTGAGCCTGAAAGCAAGTAGGCCTATTAGTAAAACAAGGCTTTAGCACAAGCGTTAGTGTCAAGGAGTTTGGAAAGAGAGAAGGAAAAAAGATTTAAAAAAAAGGACAGAGAAAGATTTTGAATCCATGATCGGAGTGAAACATTGTAAGGAGATCAAAAAGACTTACACCTGGTTTTATCCGAAGAGTCGCGAAGACGTTAATGTTTTGTTTTTGTTTGGCCTTTCGATGTTGTACAAGTCCGTTCCACCCGCCCGTCCATCCAATAGGCCTACCTGTTTATCTATTTATTGTCATTACTGAATATGGTAGGCCTATTACTTCGTATCGTTGTTAAGTTAGCTAGTTCTCAGTTAGTTCAACTCGGTGTACTAATTTGTCATTCAGTTATATCAAACATAATATCAATTATAAGTGCCGTTTTAGGCCTACATGGGCATGATCGGAGAAGCATCCTCGGGCCGATGAGCCGATGCTATCAAATGGTTCACATGGTTATCTCATAATAGTCTAACTTTGTATAGTACATGTAGTTGCACACGCGGCAATCAAACACACGACATGTGGAGTTGGGGGGTGTATAGGGCCATGGAGAGCAGGGATGGACAGCCTCTCCTGGCATGTATTTTAATATACTATCCATTATAAGCTCATTTATTCAGTTGCGTTCGGGTCTAAGGCCCCTCTGTTAGGCCTACGGTTTGGTTGGTGACATATGCCATATAAGACAAAATAAGTTCCAAGATAACCAGAAGTAGGCCTATACGGCCAAACAAGTCATGTTTCTATAAAATCCTCCTAAAATGTCATAGTTAAATTGAATAATATAAAATTCTGGAACATTCCAAATGAAATTCGGACTGAACAAAGAACAGAGATCTTCCCATTTCGATCGCTAAATGCCCATCATTCATATTTTGAATCAATGAAACGTCCGAATGTTCTAGACTGAAAGCAAAGGTGGAAGGGATGGGATTATGGTGGGAGAGGATGCTCTATATTTCTGCCCCTCGGACCCACCCCAATAAAAAAAATAGGGTAACATCGGTTTGGTTTATCACGAAGTTATGAGATGTAAACAATAGGCCTGATTAATTAAATGTGTGGTTGCACCTTTGATATCCTTGTACTTTTGTGTCCTCTCAATAAAAAAAATTCAATCTAGGTATAGGTGACAAGGCAATTCATAGGGATAGCCAATAAATAATAAAACCATGCAGTAATGGAAATACCGAATACTGTATATAGGCCTAGCACTAGAGCTAATTGTTAAATAATGACCGTGTTTTCAACGTTATCATTGTTATCTTCAGTAGATAGCAAACTACTTTTATAAGAGATCCAACCGAAATGCATAATAGAGCTATTGTTATAACACTGAACAATCACTATTTAATAATTATCTTTGGTAGATAGCAATTCAAATCATTTTTAAAAGGATCCAAGTCCATTCTAATGGAAAATACTCATCATTTAACTACTGTGAAATGTGCTCCATTACCCGCCAGTGGCGTATCTGATGAGATCGCTTGTCAGAGGGGGAAATGGTATCTTCCCGGTAGGCTATAACTTTACAGGCTGAGGATTGCCGCCGCCGCCGAGTCCGACATTTGAAAACGGGGAGGGTGGGGGTGTTCTCAAAATCCACCCCATCCGATTCAAATTGGGGCCCTTGCTCCCCCAACCCACTGTATTTACAGAAAATAAAACCTTTTAGCCCGGTAGTTTGAGCTGTTCTACCCGGTCAAATCCGTCGAGGGGGGACACTCTGCTGATACGCTACTGTTACTCGTTCGCTTGACAGTTTACCCATAGACAATTCATATAGTCATTTTACAAACCGTTAAATTTATTTTCCTGCTTCATTAAACATTAGACCTATCGGACATATATTTCAGTTTCTTTTTCGGTGGCGCTGGCATAACGAGGATCAAGTTAGGTGGCATGTTGTGGCCTTTTACTATTTATGATGAAATTACAATTCGTGACGTGACTCATATTAATCATGTTAATCAGAAGCTTACCCGATTCCGTCTCTTTAAATATCTGAGGTAGAAGAAGAGAAAACATGTAGGCCTAGAGCCTACCAAACGACAGGTCTTAAATTAAATCTTCATCCCATTTCTTGCTTTCTCTCTGTTTCCAATTTTTCTCTCTCCTTTACTTAAAGTCCTTTATCTAGGATTGATTTTTACACCCAGACTACTCACTAATCCCGCCACGGTGCATTTTTAAATGATCACATTGATAAAGACTCGACTACACTGGCCTATAATGATAAACTCTGATGATTAGCCGCAGAGTGTTGCGCACAGAAATTAATACACGAGCGTCTAAATCTTTGTCAACCGGTTCAACGCGCACGCGTCACCATTTATTTTGCCAACTCAAAACATTCCGCGCGCGTCTGCGCTCATTGTCGATTAACGCACGCGCTTGAATGCGTTACGCTTCCCGGAAATTGTGAACGCACTTCGAATGCGCATAAAATGGTATGGCTTCTTTTTCAAACTCGACATCATGAAAAAGGTGTTTTTTAACACACATTTGAGGTTATTTTGATACCAAGAAAATAACGGTTTGTAATGAAACTTTGCACGAAGTTGGGGATTTATATGTTTCCCACAATATCTAAAGAACAGGATTTGAAATACGTGTATTTCCCCGTAAACCATGATCAAACGGCGGTATTGTCACTTTTCACATTCATCGGTTGATTTCTTTATGTTCATTTTTGAGTAAAAATACGATTTACAGACACGATAACTCAATACAAACTGCATCTGATGGACAGCAAGTAAGTTTAACGCAACAACCATGATCTTCCCCAGGTTCCATTTTTTTTGTTTTTTGTTTTAGGCCTATTTCCCGATTTTTCGGATCATTTTGTGGAAATTCACGTTTGTTGTATTTAAAAATCCCATTTTGTTGCCTTATTTGGTCAATAAATAAAAAAATATCTCAGATATCAAAAAACAAAAAAAATGGAACCCGGGTAATTTTCTTAAGATTACAAAAATCGTAAAAGGACAGATTTTCAGAAAATATTTTTTTGGTTACCTTGTCCGAATTGAAGACTGGTCAAAATTCTCGTTTTTTATGATTTTCTCCAAAATGGTTCTTTTTAGAGCAATTTTATGTTCATGGTTAGATTTATTGAACCCTTTCCTTCAAAAAAATGTATACTTGTATATGGAATATATGAATAATTACGTAGTTACGGCAGTTTTACGGAAGCTATTTCTGACACTTGACAGCCCCCTTAATCCCTATATTTAGGCAATTTATTGAGCAAATTGTGTTATTTTTGTGTACTTGGTATAAGATCATCCTTATTTATGATAATTCATTCAAATATGGACTCTAAACTTCTAACAAAGTTTCAAAATTGATGAAAACTCATAATTTGCTGAATTAGGCAACTTTGATGTGCAAGCTGTTGAATTCGGCAACTAAATCACAAAATCATGGCTACTTTACCTGTAAATGATGATTTCAATGTGAAAATAGTTGGGTTATTTGTATTCACGAATTTGTAACATATGAAATGCCACTGATTACTCTTTCTTTTATTTTTTATGCATATTAAAGCATAAAAACATGTTTTTTCTTTTCTCTATTCCATGGAGTTTTGCACACAAATTCACACTGTCATTCCGCAACGTCATTCCGCAACACCTACTTTTATTTTTTGATGACCTACTAGAAATCCTAGCTGATGATTAAGTTTTATGAAAATGCTTTTGTCAGTTAGCTAACACTTCAAACCTTCTAAAAAGTAACTTCAATAATGATACACTCTAAAAAGTTCACAGAGTTTTCACTTTGTGTAAACATCTAAAAAAACCACCAATCGTCTGCGTCATTCCGCAACGCAAATTTGCATATGCAAATTAGGATACTTGGAAGCGCAGTCTAATTTTTTCCCTAGGTTTATTTTTTGAGTATCAATCGCTATTATCAAATAAAGTTGTAAAATGGGGAGTAACTACAAATCTCTGGGTTTTACACCCAAAAGAAAGTGGATTTTTGTGTGTAAATGTCATTCCGCCACGCGTGGAATTGCCCATATTAGATGTATTTGAGTACTATACTAACCCTTACAGCCCCAGATCCCATGAAATCCCATTTCCCAGCATCCTGGTTCCACCTGGCGCTGAGGTTTTTGTCTGAAATAATGGCTGTAAGCTATATAGCTGGGCGAATACACTCGCCCAGCACAGCTTCCCCCGTGGCGCAGTTGGTAGAGTGTCCGCCCGCCAACCGAGAGGTCGTGGGTTCAAACCCCGGGGCGTGGCACCTCTTGTTGTGTGTGCTTTTTTCGCTTGAAAAAAATTTTGTTGGAAAATCCACCGGGTGGGTTAGGGTTATTGAACGATTTTTTTTCTTCTTTTTAATTTTCACTTTTTTTCTCTAATTTTACCCTGATTAACCCTTACAGCCCCAGATCCCATGAAATCCCATTTCCCAGCATCCTGGTTCCACCTGGCGCTGAGGTTTTTGTCTGAAATAATGGCTGTAAGCTATATAGCTGGGCGAATACACTCGCCCAGCACAGCTTCCCCCGTGGCGCAGTTGGTAGAGTGTCCGCCCGCCAACCGAGAGGTCGTGGGTTCAAACCCCGGGGCGTGGCACCTCTTGTTGTGTGTGCTTTTTTCGCTTGAAAAAAATTTTGTTGGAAAATCCACCGGGTGGGTTAGGGTTATTATACCATATTAGCTAGCTATAGCTGATAATAGCTACGGCATTAACGGGTTAATTGTAGTAGCTAATATCTTATTACCTATAGCTAATATCTAATATCCCCCTTTATTACCTAATAATATCATCCAATATCAGCTACAAGTACCATTAGCTAGTATCCGCAATAGCTGAGGCTATTGGTGGCTATTAGGTTTCTAATGCAGCTAAATGTAATATCGCACCTTAATGCACTTGTGGCAGGCGTGCGTACATGTACATACATGTAGTCCCAACTTATATGCTCATTTTGTGGTAGCAGGTCAACATTTTTAATACAATTTGCACAGTGATTTCTGTATAGTTTCCGCTGTCATATATACCTGGGTATTTGCGAAGCTGTCAAATACCCGAGACATTTTATGTCAAATACCCGGATATTATTTAATACCCCAGTGATACGACATCGTACAACCGGGTTATCGAAAAATACCCGGGTATTTGAAGAAAAAATCCAGAGTAATTCTAAATGCCCCAGTTTTATGACACAACACTGGAGGATACTGCACAATAGATGTGCTTAACTGCACAGCTTAATCGTAAACACATTGTGACGTATGTGGGACTGGGGCATTAGCCCTACTAACGAGTCAGTCTTAAAGGGGGATGTTCCCATTGCAACCTCATCCCCAAGGGCTCAACTGGAAGTAGTATGACTTTTGATGTCAAATGAAAGCCCGGTGGTTTCTCTTTGTATTCAGGAGGTAACACATGATCGTTCCAGGATCTTGAAATACCCCCCTATTTGACTGCGTTTCGCGGACAATTTGACTAATTTGACCCCCTTTTTCGCACAAAATCGCGGACATTTGGTCTTAAAATAACCCCCCTTTTTTCAACATTTCGAGGACACTTTCTGAGAAATCCCTGTTTTTGCGCAAAAACGAGGACACATTGGTTCAAAATAGGCCTACCCCATTTTCCTATACCAGGGACAATTTGAAATATGACACAACACTCATTCTTATTTGTTTTTCTTTTCGCGGACTCAGCTTCCAAACTACACCCCTAGTATTTTGAAATCACGGACATAGCCTCCGCAAAACACCCCTATATTTTGAAATCGCGGACAAAGCTTCCATAATGACCCCTATTCTTTTTAAATCGCGGACATAGATTCAAAATACACCCCTAATTTGGTGAAATCGCGGACATTTTATGTCCACGGAATGTCCGCGGATATGGTATGAAAACACCCCCTTTTCTGCGATTTTTGGAACGATCATGCGTACCCAAAGTCAATGTTGACTGAAACCACCGGGAATGAAAGCCTATATTTTTCTCATCATAATCCCAACATTTCAGCTTCAAATTCACTATACTTTAAAAGGTACTATACTTTAAAAGGCACTATACTTTAAAAGGTACATGTACAGAAAATGAAAATTTTGAGTTTCTTATGTTTACATAACAGCCTCATCCCCAGTGTCACACACATAATTTTGCCCCAGGAGAGAAAATAAGATGCAAGCTTGAAGCTTTAGGTGAAACTTCACAAACTGTGTCAATCAGTTAAGAGTGAAATTTACACATGTCAAAATGGGCACAACCTCCTTTAATGCAATGTATATGACTGAAAAAAACATGCACAATTTAAAGAAAAGATATAGAATTTACACCTTACCCAAAATAAGAAACGGGGCTGAGCCAACTACGTTGATATAAGGTACTCCAATGTAGCTCATCAGTCCAAATGAAGAAATAATGGCAAGTCCAGCGGAGACCACACCCAAAGATGCCAACCATGGCTTGGACCTAACATTGTCCTTCATAATGCTTGACCAAATTGAGAAATTGATCAGTATTGTGAATGTTATGGAGAATAATGGAAATACAGCTCTTGAGGCGTCATCAAGCTCATCTTCCAATGATTGAGATGCTCTTCTGTGAACTACAATTTCATCTGATTTGAAATCCTTCACTTGCTTCAGGAATTCCTTTTCCCACATCAAACCAAGGGTTTGCTCATTCGCGTCATCATACCGTAAAGGGTACATAAATTGTATGAATTTAGCCTCAGCTACATTTCCACTATTTTGTTCATATGACACGCCTCCTAATTCAGATCCTACGAAGATTTGCATCCCATTATAATCTTGTGCGATAGGATAGGAGAGTTGGCGTGCCGCAATTCCCTGTGTACTATAATTGAACACCTCCAGAATGCCAACTGGAACACATTGCCCATTCCACATCAGACAAAGATCAGAAAATGACATAGAGGTCTCATTGTAGCGAACGCTAATGTTCATTATGGTGGAATGCAAACGGATTGCTTCCCCGACTACAGGAACACTTAGTACATTTCCTCCATTTTTTTGACTTATTATGACTTGTCCGGAGAGACCAAGTTCTGTTAAATGTCTCGGTAAGAGATCATCATCCCCAAATTCTTTATAGATTGTTTTGATTGTTTTCTTGGCATCAAATGCTGGTGAATTTTCAGGTGCATACAGTTCTTCAACGTCATTTTCCGATGTCAGGAATACAATACCAGCTCCCAACACTCCGGCAACCAGCAAGGGCACAATCAAAAACGGTAAAGGGTTCTTTGCTATGAGACCACCATACTTGAAAAAGAAGGCATGGAGAGCTCTCTCAACACAGTTCAGCATCATTTTGCCAAATATTCTGAAAAATTAAAATTAAATAAGATGAATTATATATCATGTCACATGAGAATTATCATATTTAATACAAAATGCCAACACACATACAGCTATAGTCTTCGTCAAAGATTCGGTTTTGTTTTTGTTTACGGACAAGGCAGCCGAGAGCTTTAGCGTGAGAAAGGTTTACAGAAGGCACCATCACAGTGGCTCCAAGTGGCTTCTCTATAGTGGTCCTTACACAGATAAAATTATTTACGGTCTGTAGACTACTACAGCAAAGTGAAGAAGGTAATAAACCCTATTAAAGCAACTGAGGCGTCAGCGGCACAACTGAAGCACCAGACATATGAGTTACATGCTTCATGTCAACGATCGGGATGTGCACCGCAGCACAACATGGATTTTTTGGTACAAATACTACAAGTTTAATTATTTATATATTTATTTTGACACAAATGCACACACCATTCGTTTGAGAAAAAATATATGTCAGTGTGGTGGGACGGAATGTGGTACGCGTGTGACGGAATTTTGTCCACCCCACTCAAAATTATCTCCAAAATTATATTGCACTAAAAAATATTTCACCCAACCACATCCTTTATTTTAGAAGTTTGTGTAATTCTGTCCCACAATGGGTAGGACGGAATTTTGACTACTTTTGCTCCAGTCCTGCCACAAAATCAAGACATTTCAACCAACAAAACCATCACAGATTCTATTTGAGGTACTAAATTCATTATGTTTGTATTCAGATGTTAGTTACCCTTATATTTGATTGTCTATCAGGTTTTACTGCAAACATTTTTTTCTTCTTCATGCATTCAGGAATTCGAAGAAAAAAACCTCTCAAAATGTGGCGGGACGGATATTTTATTATTTTTATTATTTTCTTAATTCTAGAATACAAAGTCAGATTTTTGGGGTACCAAAATTATCTTCTCCAAAGACCTTTCAAATATCAGAAACAAATTTCTTGTTATCTCACTCTGATTTTTTGAATATGTTGAATTTTTCAATTTCGTCGCGCCACATTTTGAGGGCGCCAGTCTTAGGCCCAAAAAAAAAGAAGGTTTGTTTCAGATGACATGAGAGACTGAAAATCTAATGCGGTCTGCGGATTTTTTTGATTTTTTTTTTCAATTTAGACCTGATCGTCATTTGTTTGGTCAAAAAGTTGGATTTTGCAAGATTTTTTTGAGAAAATTGAAAAAGAAAAAAAAATTGGAAAAAAAATTGGAAAAAAATTATGAAAAAAAAAAAAAAAATTGAAAAAAGAAAAGAAAAATCCACTAAAAAAAAAGCTTACGCGGGCGGTTTCGGGAATGCGCGCGGGTCATCTGAGACAAACTTTTTTTTTTTTGCCTTATCTTTGACTGCCTGTATTTCCGCACTGAAGCCATGTTTGGCTGAAAAAAATGTTGATTCGAGAACTTCAATTGCTACTCTATTTAAACCACCACAAGTTTTTATCACAAGAGCAACTTAAAATTTCACCACTGATGATGACAATTTTTGGCTCTGACCCCATATCCCTTGATTTTACACTTAGCCCCCTGGGGCCCGTGATATATGCCCTCCAGGTTAGTGTTACAAAATGGCACATATAGGGTCAATAAGGTATCATGCTCTGACCCCATATCCCTTGATTTTACACTTGGCCCCCTGATGCCCGTGATATATGACCTCAGGGTTAGTGTTACAAAATGGCACATCTAGGGACAATAAGGTATCATGCTCTGACCCCATATCCCTTGATTTTACACTTGTCCCCTGATGCCTGTGATATATGACCTCCGGGTTAGTGTTACAAAATGGCACATCTAGGGACAATTAGGTATCATGCTCTGACCCCATATTCCTTGATTTTACACTTGGCCCCGGGGCCCGTAATATATGCCCTCCAGGTTAGTGTTACAAAATGGCACATCTAGGGAAAATAAGGTATCATGCTCTAACCCCATATCCCTTGATTTTACACTTTGCCCCCTGGGGCCTGTGATATATGCCCTCCCGGTTAGTGTTACAAAATGGCACATCTAGGGACAATAAGGTATCATGCTCTGACCCCATATCCCTTGATTTTATACTTGCCCCCCTGGGGCCTGTGATATATACGGTGTAATTACCCCCCTGGCACTGCTGATTATCATCATTACTGGAGAGAAGATGTTGTGCAAAGCTCTTCCACCCATCTAATAATGGTAGCCCACATCTATTAGATGTATCTCAGTGTTAAGACCATCAAAATTGATCGGGTTTTCAGAATTTTATAGCTGTTTTACTGAAGAGGTGAAATTTAAAGGTACCTGTACCGCACTGCGAATACGGCGGGATTTTGAGGTCGGCCATGTTTGTGACGTCATTGTGATGTCATGCGTGTGATGTTTGTACTTGTTTTGGTATGTATGGAAAGAGGGGACCTCTAACTATACCATGGTACCCAAATAAGCATACTTTGCATTTGCAAACACTTTACGAGCCTCCCTACTGTACGACACGTGACCAACTTCAAAACCATGTTCTTCGATAATAGAAAATATTCCATAATCGACGTTGAGGGCGCTTGTCAACGTACACTGGGTACAAAGAGTGCAAGAAGTGTTTGATCATGATGGTGCCAACAACTTAGGGTTAGACTCATCACAAAACTAAAGTATTCGTACGTTTATACCTTTCTAAATAATCATTTACACTTTTACTTTATAGGGGGGGGGGGGGTAATCACTTATGACACACGGTATATGAACTCCGGGTTAGTGTTACAAAATGGCACAGGGACAATAAGATATCATGCTCTGACCCCATATCTCTTCGTTTTACACTTGGCCCCTGGGGCCCATGATATATGCCCTCCGGGTTAGTGTTACAAAATGGCACATCTAGGGACAATAAGGTATGCTCTGACCCCATATCCCTTGATTTTACACTGGAACCCGTAATATATGCCCTCCGGGTTAGTGTTACAAAATGGCACATATAGGGACAATAAGGTATCATGCTCTGACCCCATATCCCTTGATTTTACACTTGGCCCCCTGGGGCCAGTAATATATGACCTCCGGGTTAGTGTTACAAAATGGCACATCTAGGGACAATAAGGTATCATGCTCTGACCCCATATCCCTTGATTTTACACATGGCCCCCTGGGGCCAGTAATATATGCCCTCCAGGTTAGTGTTACAAAATGGCACATCTAGGGACAATAAGGTATCATGCTCTGACCCCATATCCCTTGATTTTACACTTGGCCCCTGGGGCCCGTAATATATGCCCTCCGGGTTAGTGTTACAAAATGGCACATCTAGGGACAATAAGGTATCATGCTCTAAGCTCTAACCCCATATCCCTTGATTTTACACTTGGCCCCCTGGGGCCTGTGATCTAATAGTTTAGGTATCCAACCACAATTAAAAGCTGTTAAAGCAACTGGTAAGTATAGGTGTTCAATACTTTGTTTATTGAACACTGAGTTCATGAGGGACTATTTTGAATCATAAAATCATAATTCTGTCACTGTTAGTCTAGTTCACCCCTACCTGTAGATGAGTGCTAGTATTAGATAAGTCTAATCATTTTTAACCATGGCCTTTAGAAAATTGCCAGGTTCTACTCCTAAATTTGATTTTGAAGACAATTTAAAGCGGGTGTAGATACTTCACAGTATATTAATAAGGTATCATGCTTTGACCCCATATTACACTTGGCCCCCTGGGGCCCGTGCCCGTGATATATGACCTCCGGGTTAGAGTTACAAAATGGCACATCTAGGAACAATAAGGTATCATGCTCTGACCCCATATCCCTTGATTTTACACTTGACCCCATATCCCTTGATTTTACACTTGACTCCCTGGGGCCCGTAATATATGCCCTTCAGGGTTAGTGTTACACATCTAGGGACAATAAGGTATCAGATTCCACGCCAGTAAATAATTTCAGTCCTTGTGGACGACAATCAAAAGTTTTTTATCAGCTGGGCATCCTGTGGCCCATTGATTATAGAATTAATCAGAAATGGTACTTATTGCTCCCAAATGATTAAAGTTGTAGTTTAATCCTGATTTTAGGACTATTACCTAATACCACAGTGGAAAAAGAAATATTTTCAATGCATTTTGTAGGTTTTTTGGATGTATTTTGATTGTAAATGATCTGGCAACATTTCTCAACTTTTTCTGATAAATGAGGGCGCTACAACAATTGTCCAACTTTGGGGTCTTATTTCTCAGAACTTTCGGGGTTACCATATATATTTGTTTTGATTAAATGATCAAAGATATCATAAAATGTAAGGAAAATGTCAAATTGAAAAATCCAGTCGCTTTTTAAGCGAGAAAATTGGCTTTTTGTAACAACCCTTTTACATGTAAACGTATAGGGAAACTATTTAGTGGTGTGAAATCATCATGATCTGACCCCATATTCCTTGATTTTACACTTGGCCCCCTGGGGCCTGTGATATAACCTCCGGGTTAGTGTTACAATATGGAACATATAGGGACAATAAGGTAACATGCTCTGACCCCATATCCCTTGATTTTACACTTGGCCCCCTGGGGCCCGTGATGACCTCCGGGTTAGTGTTACAAAATGGCACATCTAGAGACAATAAGGCCAAAAAAATAGTTGTGTTGCCCTCACAAGCCTAAAATCGGGAAGGACGGCCGGCCGGCCGGATTTTTTAATTTTTTTAAATTTTACTAAGATACTAAGGAAACGCTTACTGGATGTATTTTCAACTCAATGGTGAATATTTTGGTTTCTTGCCCATCTCTGTGCAATTTTCCGGGATTGGGAGATCTTGAGAAGAAAAAAATCTTGAAAAAAATCTTGAAAAAAAAAAAATACCCGACCCACATTCTCGGAATTTTGACCCGGCCGGATGAGGGCAACACAACTATTTTTTTTGTTGGCCTAAGGTATCATGCTCTAACCCCATATCCCATATCCTATAAGTCTAATCATTTTTAACCATGGCCTTTAGAAAATTGCCAGGTTCTACTCCTAAATTTGATTTTGAAGACAATTTAAAGCGGGTGTAGACTTCACAGTATATCAATAAGGTATCATGCTCTCAGGGTTGCACAAAGTGCGGGAGCAGGGAGCACCGCTCCCGGGAAATAATGAGCAGAATTGGGGAAATAATGCCAAGTGGAAAAAGAAAAAGTATTGGTGAAAAGAGTGAAAAAAGATGGAAGGAAAAAAACTGCAACTTTGGGTTATGAGCTGTGGTTGCACAGGTATACAAACTAGTGTTTATATTACTTTTCCCCAGTGGCGACGCTACAGGGGGGGGGGGGGGGGGCATTTCCCCAAAACATATTTTGTTGCCCCCCCCCCCAAAAAAAAACAAAACCCAAAAAAACAAAACAAATTAGCAACGTTTCTTACTAACTTAGGTTAAAATCAGACCAATTGTTCACAATTTTAGCATAAAACAGCTACATTTAGCGCGCGCAAGAGCGCATTTTCATACCAAATTAGTATAATAAGTATAAGTAGTATTAGACGAAATTTAGCGTAAAATAGCACAACAAATGTTCGAGCAAAAAATGTCTTCCCAAATGTAAACTTATTACGGCCTGGTACATCTAAACAACAATATAGCTAAAATATTGTAATATGATTTTTATCAAACTTGTAAGATGTAGGTGGGGAAATGTTAAGCTCAAAACCTTGCTCCTGGGGAAGAAACAACTTTGTGCAACCCTGCATGCTCTGACCCCATATCCATTGATTTTACACTTGGCCCCCTGGGGCCCGTGCCCGTGATATATGACCTACGGGTTAGTGTTACAAAATGGCACATCTAGGGACAATAAGGTATCATGCTCTGACCCCATATCACTTGGTTTTACACTTGGCCCCCTGGGGCCCGTAATATATATATCTAGGGACAATATAAGGTATGTTGGTGTTTGGAGGGAAATTTTGGAATTTGAAGGGAAATTTGGTCTTTGAGTACATAAAAACACATAACAAATTGTGGGAAAATTGGCCAGCTTCCTGGGAATAAACATTTTTCCAGCCCTGTTAAGGATGAACCTCACCCCAACACCGGTTGCTTTAGATCGTAAATGCAGTATGATGTACCCAAATCAACATTCGTTCTTTAGAAATATACTAGCATCCTGCTCAGGCCTCAAATTTCGTTAATTTAGAGGCACAGCCACTTTGGCCTTAAAAATAACACATTTTGAAGGGCATCGAGGCCATGTTCTGGGGCACCAAGGCCAAACCAATATTGGAATGAAAGGGCACCAAGGCCATTTTATATTACATTATTTATACCATAATTTCACATGTAAACTTCACTAGGACTTTTATTAAATAAACGAGACAGTCTGTTTATTTTGTCAATCAACATATTTTAATACTGTATCATTCACTGCAAATTATGAGCGTTTACTTTTGGACAAACTAAAAGTAAACTCAAAAGTAAACACAATTCTAAACACAAAACTAAACGTAAAAGTAAATGCAAAACTAAACATTTCTTGCATTTTGTACCCAATTGACCTCAAACCACGCTCCAAGTGAGTGAATATAATCACAGATGTTTCAACCATCTGTGACATAATGGGACAGTTATTGATTATAGGCTGGGTGGAAAACAGCTTAGTTGTTTGGCTCACATAAGTGTTTAGTATTGCGTTTACTTTTGAGTTTACTTTTAGTTTGTCCAAAAGTAAACGCTCATAATTTGCAGTGATTGTCATGTTGTGAATTTGTGATGTTATATGTACGTTGCTGTTGGAAAGCAGAGCAGTGAGCAATTGCGTAGCTAGAGACATGGCGGATACATGTTTAAAAACAACCATTATTTTGAATAGAAGGACATGGTAATTAACGGTAGGTATTTATTAAGGTGAGTTCATGGTTGAAATGGTTGGTGTTTGTTCAGTTCAGATGGATGCACAGTTAATTAGCGTTCTGGTGGATAGATCAAAACTTTACACCTTGAATTGACTGTCACATCGTCATTTTGTAAAATTTTAAAGCACATTGTCCCTTTCAAAATCGGATTGAACTTGGAATAATTTGATCAAAGTTAAGTTTATCGGAACCCCCAACCGTGAGCCAAAAGGGCACACGGCCACTGTTAAAAATAGGGCACGGCCATTATGGCCGTGATTTTTTTACTGATCCGAGGGCATCGCGGCAATGGCCGCAATGTAATTTGAGCCCTGATCCTGCTAGCGATACAATTTAAGGTCTGTTTTGCGATTACAACATCTATCCCACTTGCTTCATAAAATAACTTTTGGTTATAGAAAGAAAGTTTATATTTTCTCATTACCCGTAAGACAAAATATGAATTCATCCCCTGCAGCTAACCCTTTCTGTACACATGATCACAGGGGCGGACTGGCCACTGTGGCGTTGTGGCGATCGCCACATGGGCCGCTTGGTTTTGGGCCTCTCATGGCCGGTTACTCAAATTTTGTGGCCGTGCGAAAATTTGTGACTGTGTGAAATTTTGTGACTGTGCGAAATTTTGTGACTGTGCGAACATTTGTGACTGTGCGAAATTATGTGACCGTGCGAAATTTTGTGACCGAGCTAAATTTTGTGACCGTGCGACATTTTTTGACCCTACCCCCCCCCCCCCACTTACGTGAAATTCACGAGGTGACTGACTTTGAAAAAAATTGGGGCAACCTTTTACGAAAATTTACTACCGAGACGACATACTTCTGCCTGACATGGTCAAAAAGGGCCGCTTTAATAATTTTGCCACGGCCGCTTTCAGGTCCCAGTCCGCCCCTGCATGATCAGAACAGAATATATATCCAGGTCTTCCCAAGTTCCCATAATGCATTTCTTCAGTTTCATTTTATGAGTGTCGAGGATATTTAGGCATATAGAAAATAAAATACCTCAATTGACACGGTACAGCAAGGACCAGCCAGTGTCTTATTAAAACATGGTGAATTTTGACAAAAATCTATGAATTTAAGAAATGTCACCAGACCATTTTGTTTATTTTAGTTCTCCAACCTGACAAAAATTTAGGTTTTAAATCCTTTAAGTTTTGAAGATAATGCAATTTTGCTGATTATAACTTCTTTTGTGCAATGGTAAGTCAATGGGAACTAGATTTTGAAAAAACAAGGAGTAAATAAAGATTAAGAATGGCTGTCAGATCTGAGATTTGCAGATGATGTTGCTTTAACAACACCATCAGTTACGGGCATGGCAGTTCAACTGAATAGTTTGAACAAAGAAAGCAAGAAGATTGGGCTAAAAATACATAAAAGGAAAAACTAAATTCATGACAAATTTCCAGACAAATGACTCCACTGTTGTAGAAAATGATGAGATAGAAAAAGTGGATAGTTACAAGTACTTGGGCCAGACGGTGCAAGATGGAAGATATCACAAGAGAGGAAGTTCTTATCCAAATAAAATCTGGCCGGAGCTGCTTTACAGATACAAAGATATCCTATGTGACAAAAACTACCTTTGGTTTTTTATGAGAAGGAGAGTTTTCAACCAGTACGTATTACCCACAATGACGTATGGCTGTGAAACTTGGACAACAACAAAATACCTTGAGCAAAAACAAGTACAGCATGCAATGGAAAGAAGAATTCTGAATCACACTGCGTGATAAAGTGAGAAACTCTGTAATAAAGAAATAAAACCAAAGTCAAAGACATAATAGAGAAAATGAAAGAGGCCAAATGGAGATGGGTGGGGCACGTAGCCAGGAGAGATGATAACAAGTGGACAAAAAGACTCACTGAATGGCAACCAAGGACCTGAAAGAGGAGAAGGGGAAGACAAAAATGTAGATGGCGTGACGACACGACCTGGGTATGTGGGCAAAACTTGGCCGAGATTAGTGCAGGACAGAAGTAGTAGATGGCTTTTACATGAGGAGGGCTGGCTACACCCGACTTTGGATGAAATAGCCAGCAAGGCAAGGCAACTCAATGGGAACGGGATGGGAACCATGGATGGTTGAGAACTGGTTCTTAAACCAAATTGGGCCTACAGGCTGTGCGATGACATCACACTATGCCAGAGAATTGGGGTTAAAGGTAGGTAGTTGACCTGATTTTCAACTTGATGTTTTCTATTTTACATGAAAGTTCATCCTTAAAATTGTTGCATTCCAAAGTTTGAGTTGCATAACTCCAATGGTTCTATTTTTAGAAGCGCAATGTCAAAAGACATGTGCCCATTGAGTAGTAAACACACCCCGGCTGGTGGTTAACCACATTTGACAGTAATTCACCACATTTTAGCCTATAATTTCCAAATGAAACATTTCTGGCCCTAATATTTTACAGACATAATGAGAAAAATATGGGGATTTTTCTAATCTGATACCAAAATATCTTGATGTGAAAAAAAAAATCATAACCCCCAAAAAGTGATCGGGTCATATACCTTTAACTAATTGGTAACAAGGTGAACTCAGGATAACGCAATGCGTAAAATATGTCCCCACTGAACAACGCGATTGATCATTGTATCCAAGAAGTAGTTGGGGTCACATATTTGCCCCTACCCAAATATCATTTTGTCCAAGTCCCATGAAAATCCATCAAAGTATGTGGATACAGTGACCATTTGTGCATTTAGAGATGGAAAAACTCAAACACTATACAGAGAGTGTTTAGAGATGAAAAAGAAGAGGTCCAGATGGAATGGAGTGAAGGAGCTGGAACAAAAAGAACGACATCTCATCCTTAATGAAATTGGCAGTGGTCAGACTGATAAAGCAGGCTTGGGGTTCAAGAAGAATCAGAAGCTAATTAAAGACATGACCCTGAAAGAACACAGGCAGTGTACCTTTATGGATGCGCGAAACAAGGACAGTGGCTGCGATGGGACTCTGCCATGCAAGTGGACACATCATGGAAGAAACTCCTGTATGTTTGGACACCAGAACTCCTGTCGTTCCAGATAAATGCCATCCATGACCAACTCCCAACACCAACTAACCTGAGACTCTGGGGCAAGACAAATATGGGATTGTGCCAGTTATGTCACCACCGAAATTGTACTCTGCTCCACATCCTGAACTGTTGCAGCTTTTCCTTAGAAAATGGAAGGTACAATTGGCGCCATGACCAAACATTGAGAGCAATTGTATCAGGACTGATACCATATGTCGATGAAGCAAACAACAACAGACCATCAACATCCCAGTCTCAAAGTTTCAGTCCTACCATAGCATTCCAAACAGCAGATGGCACAAAATACCGTAATCCAGTCTTGCCGTACAGAAAGCCAAAAGAGACAGACATCCTGAAAAATGCCAGTGACTGGAAACTCCTGGTGGATGAAGAGCACTCGCAGATAGTATTTCCTCCAGAAATTGTTGAGATGGCCAAGCGACCTGACATTACTATTTTCTCAACTCGGACTAAAAATGTCATCATCATTGAACTGACAGTCCCAGCAGAGGAAAACCTTGCAAATGCTTTTGCCAGGAAGAAATGTAAATATCAAGACCTTGTAGCAGAATGTGAAAATAATGGATGGTCTGTAAACTACTTTCCCGTAGAAGTCGGAAGCAGGGGGATTTATAGTACCACGATCAGCAAATGTCTGGCCTCACTAGGAATCCCCAGAGGGAAAAGAAAACCAATCTTAGACACAGCAGCCAAAACAGCCTTGCGAGCAAGCTACATAATCTGCCTTTGCAGAAGCACCAAGGCATTCAGACAAGCGGAGTTGATTCCACCTCCAACCATATGCGATGAGGGAAGTGGGACGGTTGAGCGCTCACAAAACCGGTTTAACCCGCCAAAGTCTGGTCCTTAGCCCAGAGACCTCAGAGCATAAAATTATCTACACAGATGAAGATGATGAAGAAAAGCTATATTATGCAACACGGTGATTTTTCCCAATAGTCATTTTCAACAAGAACTACATCAGGAGTGCTCATCTTAATAAGGGTGAAATTATGGTTCCGAAGGCGACTACACTGGTAATCTCCAATGAATTATTCTTCTGATATTCAAAACTCTTTATGAGTACTGAAAGTGTGTGAAAAATGATATTTTTTAGCTTAAAATGGCAAAATTTTCTTAAAGGTGGTGCTGCCCCCTTCGACCCCCGCCAGGGGCTCTGCCCCCTGGACTCCCGCCGGGGGCTCCGCCCCCTGGACTCCCCGGTATACGTCTCGCCTCGGCTCGGGAAAAGTTCAGGGAATGGATCAGTACCCCACTTACATCCCTGTTTTTACATCAATGGCAATTTCCCCTCTCCCAATATTGACTGCCGTGTTGGTTGAGATTGGCACTGTCAGTTTATTTGACAAGGGAACCAAGGAATTATGACCGCAATGGTCCTCAGCCCAGAGACCTCAGAGCATAAAATTATCTACACAGATGAAGATGATGAAGAAAAGCTATATTATGCAACACGGTGATTTTTCCCAATAGTCATTTTCAACGAGAACTACATCAGGAGTGCTCATCTTAATAAGGGTGAAATTATGGCTCCGAAGGTGACTACACTCGTAATCTACCAATGAATTATTCTTCTTGACCATTTGGGGTCAATGACCTCAGATGACCCCTAGATGATTATTATATTATTATACTGATTATATTATTATGATTATTATCACCAGGAGAGTACCAAGGATAGCCAAAAAAAACCTCCATATATATAGGCAGGGGCTTTTTAAAGCAAATTTGCATGGCAACAAGTGTTTCAAAAGCAAAACATTTCATGCACGCACAAGGCTCAAGATAAGCGGGCGCTGGGCGATATTTACCCCTCGGTCCTCCAGCCATAGCGCCCGGTAATGCTGAAAAATAAACAACCGAGCGCTGTTTTTTTTGTCCAAACCAGCGCCCGTTGACGATTGGGAAGCTTGCCCAAGACATTGAATTTTGAATTGACAATACGATTTAATAAAAAGTTAGCTCCCGGTAGACTGAAAGTAGCTCCTGGTTCTCAATAAATCCCATGATATGAGCGCTACTTTTGAAAAAAAGTAGCTCCCGGTAAAAAAAACTGTTATCTTGAGCCTTGTGCACGCACTCAACGCTGAGCGTTACACACTTGTTTCGCAGTAGGCGCAATGTGCGGTTGCCTTAATTGATTGATCTGACCAACTTGTTTTTACCGGCATTTGATTGTTTTCACCCGCATGACGTAGGTCTGCCCCATCCTATAGGTCGACACGGACTCACGTCACGCGCCGTTGACTACGTCACAAAAGAAGTAAACAAAGGTCTCTTACTCGCCGTGACGCGATCGCTTGGGTCAATCTCCTGCATGGATGAACAGAGCGTTACGCAATTTAGCATCACAATTTAGCATCACATTTCTTCATTAAACCCCTGTCTCCCAAACCACATTACAAACAACCCCCATTCGTCACCCCTCCCCCCCCCCCCCCCCCCCCCCCCCCACCGCCCGTGGCATATCCCAAAGTTCCCCGCCCCGCGACATATCTTAACGCCAAGGCCTAACCTTAACCATCTCCCGTAGCGCGGCGTATTTCTCCAATATTTGTCCGCCCGCGTGTCACATACAGTTATCAAATCCCACACCATCGTTACGCAATTTAATAATACATTTCTTTATTAACCCCATCCCAAACCACATAACCCTAACATAACCTAGGCCCTAAGGGGATCACTACACACAACCCCTAACCGTCACCGCTCCCGCCCACACCCCGTGGCCGCATGCAACCCCAAGGCCCAAACCGTAACCAACCCCGTGTGGCACAGCGTATTTCTCCAATATTTAACCACCCGCGTGTGTAGGGTGCGTGGGTGTAGTGCGTGTGCGAGTATGGCGCACTGCGACACGTTATGTGCTACGCGCTGACTGCATGGTTACAGTGTGCATGGTTACAGTGTACGCAGAGAAAAACAAACATATGGCCCGTAGAAATAGTCTCAGAAGCCGGGCTGAAAAGGCCCTAAATTGGACATCTTTTTGCTCATATCTCGGTCAATTCTGTACGGTTTTCAGGCATTTATAGCTTATAACCCGTGTCAGGTCATCATCTAGTATCAGTGAAATATTCACAGCTTTAAAATGCAAAATGAGAATGCCTTTTCAGGATACACACATATATTCATTCATATTAGCTTGTGGTATATTAGCTTGTGGTGAATTATAGTAAGATGATAGTAAGTATGTATATTCATATATATTTGAATTCTGCCCTTTATTGGGAGAAAGAAAGAAAGAGTCACAGAACGTTACTATGATTTTAGTCCGAGGTGGCTCAGACTTGTTCTGAAACGATCACTGATCTACTCCACGAGTGGGAGAAACGACAGCTAACGACAACACTACGCTATGTGAACGAGCTACTATGACTAGCTTCCAGATTTAAATGTAAGCTTTTAAAAATCTGTGACTCCTATCCTAGCACCTTTCCAAATTATTCAAACTCACTGACAATGACATGACTGTATAGATAAGAACCATAGAATTTGTTTGAACTAGTTGATTGCAATGATTGATACACTTACAGTAATTTTTGTCCACTTTTCTCCCAACCTCGGCTTGGATCATTTCAATTGAGCGGTTCAAGGGAGCCATCCGTGGCTGATGAGTCATGGAGCAGATATATATATTTTTTAACACCAATTTGTATATGCGTTACTTGAACCAAGTGAGACACAACACACCACACCCTCGTTTAGTTGCTGAAAGGCGTTGACGAGTACCAGCATAGATGTAGATGTAGATGTTCACCATGTTAACTGGTAATTCGTAATTGGTAGGTAATTCACTTTCGTATTTTTGGTATCTGCGCATGCGTATTTCCAAGTAAACAAACGATGACGTAGCCGGTGGGCGAAATTTTAATGGGATTTCCCCTCTGACATTTAATACCCGCAATGATGCAATAATCGAACTTTGATTAAAATTCGCGGGCAATCGCGGCGATCGACTTTTGAAACTATTGAACTCGGCAATTCAACCGTACCAGCATTCATTCCATAAAGGATCGTCTCAGAAAACTAAATTAATCAGCTAATCTAGCAATTTTTTCTTCAACAATGCTTTTTAAAGAGCATGGATGGTTAAAAGTTACACTCACGTGTTCCAGTGATGTCTTTGAAATATCTAATTATTACAAATTAATAATATATGAAAATAGTTCGATAAAGTTTAATTGACCGAATGTAGGCCTACACCCTCGCTCGTCAATGTCAATTTTTTTGAGTTTGAGAATACAGCCCACAGGCCACAAAATGCCTCATCAGAGAAAATAGTCTGGCTTTTGTACACAGTTCCTGCATTTTTTTTCTTCATTTTTTTGTGTGCAATTTTTGTTCACAGAAATACTAACAGTTAAATTGGTTTGGCTCCTAAGTTAACATTTTTTCACTGTTGACTGGTATGTTGTGATTGGGCAAGAAATGGAGGGTGTGGTCGACGTGCACGGATGTTGGGGTGAAATTTGAATCGTCTGTGCACTTTGGACTGTTGCAATTTACTTGAACAACCGTGACAAGAGGAACTTGGTACAGACAAAAAACACACACATATGGCTACACTATCTATTCCTATTATGAATCAACGTACTTCCTCAAACAAATATTCTGGTTGTTTGGTTTATTTCGGGTTTTTTTAATTGCTTAAATTCTACGATATATTACGTGACAATAACGTGTAAAAATATCAAAAGAAGTGAATTACGATTTAATCAATTTAAAATATCGTAACAATGGCCCTCGTCTGGACAATAAAGGTGTGCCTCGAAACAGGTAATATGTAAAATGAATTGTCAATGAGTCACTCCAACAACAAAACACTTTTAATGCCAACGCAGCGTTAATGTCAAGTCATAGGAATGAAGTACCTGAACATTGTTAAAGGAGGTGTCCCGCAAGCATAAATATGGGCATTATATGTAACTACTGAGCCCAACTTTTGTAATTATATTGAACAAAACACCACACTCATAAATGACAAAAGCAAATAAAAACTGCAATCTCTCAACATGCACTTTTTAAAATTCGCGGCGATCGAAAGTCCCAGTGTCGATTATGTCATAATTATACAATGCACATGCGCAAATTTGAGCACCGATACCCATGACGTCATCGACACCGGGTCTTTCAATCGCCGCGAATTTTAAAAATTGCATGTTGAGTGATGGCAGTTTTTATTCATTTTTGTGACTAGTATGGTGTTTTGTTCGATATAATTACGTTATTTCGGCTCGATAATTCGTTGTCTAACAAATAATGCTCAATGTTGTGCTTGCGGGACCCTTCCTTTAAAAATCATTAGTGGTATGATTTATTTGTTTGCCCTAATGAACCAGGAACATGTTTAAAAACATCTATACTGTATTGTGTAATGATTCTATAGATAAGATTTTGCGGGGTAATATTTTGTATGTGAGCAATATATTAATGTCACATAGACACAATAACGATGGTTGAGTTTCGCTTCCTTCTAGTTGAACAAATAAATACTAATTTCTCACGATTCCCAACAGTTTCAATAATTGCGTTGCCTTGGTAAATAGCCTCGTAAAATCTTTGCATAATATGTTGTAATTGTATGATTAATGATGGAAGCATTATTTGGTAACCGGGCAAATGTTACGCTGATTTGTTCACTTGTTTGAACGGGGGAAATAGGCAAACAAGGGTATTATTTAAATCTTACAAAAACAGTAAATGTAAAAAGTGTTATATTTTCCCCACAAAATTGTCTTGATATAGGAAACGTTATTGGGTTAACAATAACAATAGTCGCTCTATGTTGCAATAAATATATCGATGGTTCCAATCTTGAACTTGTGTTATGAAACCAAGAGAAATAACATGGTCATACATGGGAATTGAAAATGCAGAAATATAGTGACTTTGGGATGGGGAATATCGTCCCCCCCCCCGCCCATAGTTGACCATTGGGGACGGCCTGTGCAATCCCCCTAACGTTATGCATGATAATATGATCACCGTAATAGAAATGTATAATTCAGAACAAAGTATGCTAGTTTCAGGCAATTTTTAGAATAAAAGCCACAATCTTTGCGCTATTCGCTTGCATTTCCCCCCTAAATTGTTTTCCACCCCCAATTTTTCGTATCTAAAAGTGTCCCCACCTAAAATGTGATGTGGATGCTGATGCCCCCCCCCCCCCCCCCCCCCCTATGCCAACAAAAAAATGTACGAAACTGGTTAACATACAATTGATAATCAGAGGACTTCTAATATGAGACCTGCCATGATAGGACTTGTGTGTTTGGATCTTGATGGTATTTTCCTTTTCGCCGACTGAACGATGGCGCACTTTCTCATTTTCAATAGTATCTGCCAAACTAAGTATATATTGAGTCACGTCAATAGTGACATAACATAATACATTTATACACAGTGGCGTAGCCACCCCCTGACAAAAAAAATTGAGCGATGAACAGTTTTCCGCGCTCTTATTGCGTGTTATTCATATTTGGATACTTTTTGAGCGCGAGTGCAATCCCTGGCCTGATCGCCGTGTGTGACAGGGCCTTAACATGCGAAATGCGAGATCCGAAGGCGAGATGCGAGATGCGAGATGCGAAATGCGAAATGCGAGATGCGAGATCCGAAGGCGAGATGCGAGATACGCGGGCGAGATCCGAGATCCGAAGGCGAGATGCGAGGGCGAAATAATACCAATAAAGCTTCGTAATTAGCTGGGTAGGCGTACAAATAAATTGTTCCATTCGTGCCCTCACGGGCACTCATGGAACAACATTTACTTGACGTCCAGGGTTCATTACTGTACACTATAAGACTGAATGAGAAACCATCGTCAACGACTTGATATCTGGGGAACAACGCATCAATTGTGTGAACAATTAAAACGTTTAAAATACTACATGTATTAGAACTCTATATCCTAAGCTGATAGACTGGTAATGTAGTGAAACACCTAAATTCATTTACGTAACAGATACCGTTAAAATACAGGTAACCCCATCAAGAAAAGGATGTCAGCTATCAAAGAATCTCAACTGGGAGATTAATCTCCATTTAATACATCCAACAATTGTATCACAACTGGTAAATAACGGGATCCCGTATCAAAGTTTATAATATCATTTTAACGATTATGTAATCACTTAAACAACTACAGCAAGGAATCTTTCATAGATAAGTTGTCAGAAATTGACTGGTCTGGAGTGATGTCGTGCAATGACGTAGACAAAGCATGGTCCATTTTTTGCAGCTTATTCCGGAACACTTCAGACTCTGTAGCTCCTCTCATAGAAGTTCGGATCAAACAACGCTCTGTACCATGGATAACAAAAGAGATTCTCGCTAACATAAAACAAAGAGACTCTTTACTTTCAAAATTTAATAAAAACAGACATTTGCCTGAATATCATACAGAGTACTGTAAGTTAAGGAATAAGGTTCAAAGAGATATACAATATGCTAAACAGCAGTATATGTTGCATAAGATTGAAGAAAATAAGAACGATCCCAAAAAACTATGGCAAAATCTCAAAGAGCTTGGTTACCAACATAAAACTAAAGACTCTACAAATATAGTATTGGATGTTGATGGTAAGAAATGTTTTGTGAACAAAGATGTTGCTAATCAATTTAACACATTCTTTACCGGAGTCGCTGCTAAACTCGTTGATAAGCTGCCTAAGCCAAGTGGTCTTTACGACGTTAATTCGGACAGGTTCAAGAGTTACTACAGACACATTAAGCCTGGTTCCTTTAAGCTCCAAAAGGTTGGGGAGGATTTTGTTCAAGATGAGTTAAACATTCTCAACATCACCAAGAGTACAGGCTTGGATGGCTTACCAGCCCGTTTCCTTAAAGTTGCAGCTGCGATAATAGAGACTCCTATCACATCGATTATAAATCTCTCTATCAGGACTGAAATGTTCCCATGTAAAATGAAAGTTGCTAAGGTCAAACCATTATACAAAAAGAAGAATAGATTGGAAGTTGCCAATTACAGACCTGTTAGCATTCTGTCTGTGGCCTCTAAAATCTTGGAGAAAGTAGTGTTTGTTCAACTAAACAAGTATCTCACTGAAAATAACATCTTGTATCAGTTCCAATCAGGTTTTAGAGGTACTCTACAGATACTTGTCTAAGCTACCTTCAAGATCACATCAAAAATCAATTAAGTGCTGGTATGTATACTGGTATGGTGCTGCTTGACATCCAAAAAGCATTTGACAGTGTCCACAATGTCTTATGTAAGAAGCTTTAGCTATCATGGGTGCGAGCTCCACAAAATGGTTTGAGTCTTATCTGAGTTGTAGATCTGAGATTGCCAATGTTAATGGCTCTGATTCTCATTTCATGCCTCTGACATGTGGTGTTCCACAAGGAAGCATTTTGGGCCCCATTTTATTCCTTTGTTATGTTAACGATATGCCCAGCTGTGTTGATTGTCCGTTACTTCAGTATGCAGATGACAGTGCATTAATTGTTTCTGACAAAGATCCTGTTAAACTTGGGCATCAACTCAGCAAATATATTAGTAGTTGTAAAAAATGGCTCATTGACAATAAGCTCTCTCTCCACATGGGTAAAACGAAACTCATTCTTTTTGGCACAAAACGTAAGTTGAAGAACTGGCAAGTGTTACCATCGAGTGTGAGGGGCAAACAATTCATGCTACCCCTTCTGTCAAATACTTAGGTCTCACCATCGATCAATTTTTGAATGGTGAAGAAATGGCTCTTAGTATCATCAAAAAAGTTAATTCTAGACTAAAGTTTTTATACAGACAGGCTAAGTTTCTGGATCAAAATATCAAGAAAATATTGTGTGCAGCTCTTGTTCTATGTTTGTTCGATTACTCTATTTCATCTTGGTATGGTGGTATCCAAAAGCAGATGAGCAAAAGCCTGCAAGTTGCTCAAAACAAGGTTATACATAAGATTCATTCTAAATAAAGATTCCAGGTACCATGTATGTGTAAATGATTTTAAAACTCTTAATTGTCTGAATATCCACAACAGAGCCAAACAACTCAGGTTAAACCATGTTTTTGATATTTTTAATGAAGTTGGTCCAGAATATCTTAGGTCTCATTTTACCAGAATTTCAAGTGTGCATCAACACAATACTAGAACCAGTGTGCAAAATTTCCAAGTTCCTAAATCCACCACCATCATTTCTGGCTCTTTTTATTATAATGCCATTGTGCAATCAAATCTTTTCCTTCTAAGGCAATTTTTAAAATATCTGTAAAAACGCATCATCTTAACCAAATCCATTGTTAATAGTTTTAAATATTTTAATATTTTGTATCAATTTTAAATATGTATACAGTGTCTGTTGATGTACGTGTTATATTTTTGTTTTCCTTAGGACCCCTTCGGAAATAAGCTTCCGGGCTTAAAGGGTTATCCTGTTTGTATCTCCCCAATTTTGTATGGTTTTGTAATTTTAAGTGTATCTTAAGATTCTCTATATTTATTATCATTGTCATTGTTATATATATGTGGAGATACCGAAATAAATCAAATCAAATCAACTTGCTGTAACGAGAGAGAACCATATTATTTGAGAGAGAAGAGTCGCCTCTGGAAATAAATCTTTAGTTGAATATTATATTATAAAAGTACAAGTTCTTTGTCAGACAATATTTATTGGATATCTGTATTGGTGTTGGGTAGCCACTAGATGAACGTGTCGCTTGTTAAAAGGATGATCGTGACATCAGTATCTGTTGCAGGGATAACAACAGTCTGTCCTAGAACTGCTTTAGTCAATATACAGGGTGAGTCAAAAAGAAGTTTACCCGGATTGGTGATGTTTTAAAAAAAAGAATGACACTTGAGAGTTCAGTAAAGCATATGTTTAACAAGCATTCTCTCCTGCTTAATAGGAAAAAAGAATGACACAAATTGATCAGTGCTAAGAGGAGTTATGCCTATTTTAATAAAGGTACTCATTTTGCATGCTGTCCACGGAATACTTGACAAAACAAATGTAAAGTAAGCATTTTAGCTGTGTACATGCTTTTACCAGATCTGAATAAAACTTTGGTAGACCAATTAACGATGGGTCATTCTTTGCTTCCACAAAATTCATATTTAAGATTAATAAGTTTGGACCATGAGCATTTAAATAGCGTTTAAAAACGGGTAGACAAGACATTAAAAATGTTAAATTGGATATACCAAGACATTTTAAAATAGTTGCTTTACCATACAGCGTTAGCTTTCTTCTATACCATGAGTTCAAGATTCGAATTAGTCGATCTTTTTTTCTCTTGCCAAATGCTCTTGTAACATTCTATCATTGTGTCCAAAATAAACACCAAGAGACTTAACATTTTCAGTTGGCCATTTTACAGAGTTATGTTTTACAAAGTGACCAAATGCTAAACCTTGAGTTTTTTCCACATTAATTTTTGGTCCTGCAAAATATCCAAATGTATTTATGATTTTCAACATGCTATCAAGAGATTCTTTCGTTGAGCAGAAAAGAGTTGTATCGTCAGCAAATTGGCTAATACGAGCTTCACATTTTTCTTCGTCATTGTCATCAATGACAATACCTGAGATAGTTTTATCCTGTCTTATGTTCAAAGCTAAGACTTCGGAGACTACAACAAACAAGAGTGCAGATAATTAACCTGATAATTGCTCTTCTTTGAGTGGGTGACATGTGACCTTTTTCGAAGCAGCAATTTATTGAGTTAATCACTAAGGCACTTATGCAATTCCAGAACACTTTATAAAACTCTGCTGGAATACCATCACAACCTGGACTTTTACCTGGTCTTAGTTGATCTACTGCTTCTTTACATTCATTATGCGTCAATAAACCTTCACATTTACCTTGTTCTTCTTCGGTTAAAATCTTAGGAAATATTGTATTATTCAGATACCCTTTAATATTATCACTATCAACATTTGCACTTGTATACAGATTGGTGTAAAACCTTTCCTCTTCCTTCATGTCTGATTGCTTAGTAAGCAAGGAATCGTCAGGTAGATTGAGTTTTGTGATAGAGTTTTTTGTTGCGTGAAACTTTTCGAGACCAAGAAAATACGCACTACTTTTTTCTCCTTCTTCGTACCATCTTGTTCGAGATCTCACTATTTGCCGTATACCGTTTACTCTATCAATTTCATTGACAACACTTATCTCGGGAAAGTGGATAGCATTTAGACCTTTTAAATGAGACACTAAATTCTTCTCAACCTGACGTTTTGGTTGCTGTTTTGTCACACAATATCTAACCGAGAATTCTCTTATTTGGACCTTACAATATTCCCATAATAAGTGGTCATCATTTACAGATTCTGCTTTTTCTTGTATACCTTTTACATATGCAAAATCATTTAATTTAATGTATTTAATTTCCAATTACCTGGCCCTCTTTTCTCAGTATTGATTTGGAATTTCAAGGAAACAGCTTGGTGATCCGAGCGCACACTCGGTCTTATATATATCACATGAATTGACAACATCTACAAGATTTTTACTTACAAGAATGAAATCGATTCTTGTTCTTACAATTGGTGTTTTCTGTCTATATGTGTATTGTCTTTTTGATGGATTAAATGTCCTCCAAATATCTAGAAGGTTACGTTTGTTTATTTCTGCATTCAGATATGTTGCATCATTATTGACACACATTATTCCACCTTCTTTGTCTTCTGCTTGATTCAAGCAGGTGTTAAAGTCACCACCTAGGACAAGGGCGTGATCATCTGGAACATGTTGATCAATTTTCTTGAACATTTTTGTGTAAAAGTTATACCTTTCTTTCATATTATTCGGAGCATGTATAATAATAATATTCATAAGGGTAGTCTTTTGGTCATCAATAACCGTGTTTATCATGTTTATCATCAACATTCTACCATTTTCATCAGAATGTGTGTGATTTACTTTTATATTTGCGGAGGATTTAATTAATATTGAGACACCTCTGGCATTTGATGCGCCACTTGAATGATATGAAACACCATCAGGCCAATCGCATATATCATGATTTACAATGAGTTCATTTGTGAAATGCGTTTCTTGCATAAACAGTACATTTCCATTTTGATTGCAAAACCAATTGTAAATTTGCAGTCTTTTTGCACGGTCTTTGAGACCGTTAACATTAAAGGCATATTATGTGATCTTTTCCAGAGAGCGCCCTCTATTCATTATTTTTTTTAGAAAGTAGATTTTCTTGCAGATTTATATTTCTTATCATAAATCATACATACATTCCAAGTTACAGAGCGATACGATTCCTAATTACCTCAAAATCATGGTTTTAGAGTGAATTTAGAGTGAAAATAATAAACTGTCGGATTTTCCGACAGTTTATTTTCACTCTAAAATCATGATTTTGAAGTAATTAAGAATCGTATCGTCCTGTAACTTGGAATATATGTACGATTTATGATCAGAAATGTAAATCTGCAAGAAAATCTTCTTTCAATTTTTTTTTCGATGTTGAGGGCGTTCCCTGGAAAGATCACATAATATACCTTTAAGAGTTATAACATGTATCAT
This sequence comes from Ophiura sarsii, assembly GCA_035610835.1. Taxonomy (NCBI): domain Eukaryota; kingdom Metazoa; phylum Echinodermata; class Ophiuroidea; order Amphilepidida; family Ophiuridae; genus Ophiura; species Ophiura sarsii. The sequence continues at coordinate 76,788,251 of CM069449.1, read as the reverse complement.
GAGTAATAAGACAAGTGAGGACAATTACTACTGTGTAATAAATATACTGTTCATTTATTCTTCGTTTGTTTATTTCCTTGCGTCAAACTCACTGCTGTCTGTTCCATAATCATCATGATCATAGGGCGCGTTTGTTTTTGATGAGTTCTCGCGTTGGCGTTTTCTGTCTGGTGTGCGATTTGGTTTTTTGCCAGACCTGAGCTTACGGCGATTGCTTGTTGGTTTGCGTGATTTTGAACTTGCGCGATTTTCGTCGACTGTAGGCCTATCAACTATGCCATTGGCGATGGCTGGAATTTCAACTGCATCTGATTTACACGGTGATTTTGACCAAAGGGTGTTGATGCAGATCCAATATGCAAAGACGTAACGTTGCAAAATACCGTATTGCAATAAGCAGCTCATAAATTGTCATTTATAACACTAAAAAGGTCTAGTATGACGTTTTTAACATCCCCCACATAATATTTAGAACATTTATGGTTGTTTGAGACCCATAAGTTGAAATCTGTAGAGAAAATGCGCGCAAAAAAAATCAGTTTGGACTGCAAAATGGTCCAGAAAAACGTTTCTGAAGCCATGTTATTAAGCTTGATTAATGAAACATTAAACCTAATACGCGCAAAGCGCACAAAATTGGCATTTTTAATGCTAAAAAGGTCCAGTATAATGTTTTCAACGTCCCCCTATTTGCGCCGTCTATGCTCCTACCCTTTCTCCTTCTCTTCCCTTCTCCTCTTCCTCCTTCTTCTCCTCTTCCTCCTTTTTTAAACTCTTTTGTCAATTGGGGGGGGGGGGGGGGGGGGGGGGGGCTGGGCATGGCCTGCTGCCCCTGGATACGCCACTGAGCACAGACTTGTGAACGCTGTTTACATTATTAGTTTCGCGACCCATGACCTGTTTGACTTTCGCCCGGATGGTCAGTCACAATATGTTATGACAATAGGGGGCGTGCTACCTGGTAAGGAAAATTGGTAAGAGTTTAAATCCTTACCTTTCAAAGTTTCCCTAAATCTTGCTATAGCTGATCATAGACGTTGAAAGAAAATCAGTGTCTACGATTGACTTTTTTCTATCTTTTTGTTCTTCTTTATTTCCTTCTTTGTAGTAATTCTTTATTCAATATCTTTACACATTCTATTTAATATACAATGACACCACTTATTACAAAATGTAGGTAATAATATTTAGCATTCTGAAGCAGTATTTTTGTCATTTTCTCATTTAGTCCAAGTTTATGTACACTATGTACACGTCAAATGACTATGACAATACTAATATATTATACGAGAATATAGGCTACGCCAATTAGCTCAACGAACCACAATTCAAACAATGTCGATGGATTTACTCTTTACAGAACCATTACTATAAAAATAGACATATTTTAATATTTTAATATAGGTTCAATCCTTTAACTTGACTGTTTAAAAACAGTCAAGTTAAAGGATTGAACCTATCAACAATTCAATACATTTGCAATAATATCCCATATAAACAATGAACACAGAAAGTTGAAATATCAGTCTCAAGTCGAGTCATTAGTCTGCTGATGAAAGGTGTAGACACACCTGAAAATCCAGATAATTATTTCTTGTGTTGAGATCGAATTTAAACTTCAAATTATTTATCACCATTAACACAGATGAACTTTCATTCTAACATCTATTTGAGTTATTATTAGACCCTGGATGCGTGCACTTCACATGAGGTTGAGCTCGCGTAAAGTACGCCTGCTCAACCTCACCCCAAAACGGTCCCCTGGATCTCTGTTGTGCGCACTACGTCATCTCGACCTCAAGGCTCTGATTGGTTGGTGCTCAAACGTGAGAACTGAAAAACTCATGAGCTTTTCCACGCGCCATCGCGCCCCACTGCGTCGGTGGTTATGGGAGCACGCAACTAATACACTCCCCATAGGCTTTACACACAAATGTCGGCCTATTAAAACCGCTCTATTTCAAAAATCCTTCAGTGAATTTTTATGAAAATTTGCAATCTTATGCCATCAACCATTATTTATAACATATCTGAATATCAAGGCAAGTTTGGCGATTACATTTTTCAGTAAATGCCGCTAAATCGGGAAGTATTAATTTCATCACCTAATTTTCAGTCCTCAGGCTGGGATGCACGGTGGCGGTAAATCGGCGGATAAAATTATAATAAAGCTCAAATCATCCCGTTTCTTTTATAAACTTCACGTACATAATCCACACAAAACATACATGCAACATTCGAGAGGACAGCACCAGTTAATGTATCGATTTCGCACACTTTTTGTTCTTGATAGGAACTATTGCTGTACTCAACTTTTTACCGGAAGTGGATTTCTAGACTGAATTAGTTGTGTGCGCCCTTATGGCGCAGCGGAGCACTGCGTTGGTGGATACGGCGCAGCGTGACGATCGTTAAAAGGCTTCAGTTTAATTTGACCAATCAGGTGCTTTGGTGTTGTTGGTTGGCAGTATTTTGTGAGTTCAAGCATGCGTGCGAAGCCTGATCGAAGTGCGCCCACGTATGTCGAACTGTGGCCAGGAGATTATGTGCCGTAGGTCCATTGGGAACAATCTGATCCTGAATGCATTTTTGATATTGTTTAACTGTTAAACTATTTACCATTCAAGTGATTTGATTTTATTTTATTTATTAGGTACTCAAAACATCATATAGAGAAACATTTAAGCATACAAACATGTAAAAGATTGCACAAACCTATTTTAAAAACATATAGACATAATAAAATATGAGCAAAAGTACCAAGGATAGCCCAAAAAGCTTTGAGCACAAAGCTTATTTCCATTGGGGTCCTTTAACAAGCATAGAAAGGCAGAAGAAAAAACAACAAAACAAATGAAAATCACGAAAGAAGCACAAACGCCAAACGAAAACAAGGACATGACGCGTTGTCCATGGGTTAAAGTGACGGTAGAGCTGCACAAAAGGCATTGTTATAAAGTGTAAAATGTTGATACTATCAGAAGAGTACTGCATTCAATTCCGTTATTTGCCACATCCGATTATGACAATACATATAACAATAGCATTTTCAGACCAGCGAGGTCACCGCAATACAGTCACCGATTCACACTCGAGTGCCTGTGAGGACACACCCAGTCAATATCTAATGCATAACAAGATACCGTGAGCACTAAAGCGTTCCTTATACAATGGTACATGTACATTCCCGGTACTACACACATAAGCAATTTTTTATTAAAAAGTGTTTATATTAGTTTTTGCGGGATTAAAACACAGCATTTATTCAATTTATCTGTTACAACTTAATAAAATTGTTTGACAACAATTTATTTATTTTTAAAGTATTTTCTTTTTCTCAAGTGTTTGTTTTACTTTTCCTAGCAATTATATTTCATGTTCACGAAACTAAATGTTTT
>CM069449.1:76681155-76784753 GCA_035610835.1 Ophiura sarsii | reverse complement strand
TTTGTGGTTGTTGTTAATGTTTTTACTGACTGGACACTGTCAAATTGTCATTACAGGTCCTCGATCCTAAGTTCAATACGTAAAAACGACCACATCTTTAAATACTATATAGGCCAATATGACTTAGGCCTATGGAAAACTAAGAACATGTTCATAGTTCTCCATATGCAAGATTCGTACTGTTCTTTCTTAAATGATGATTTTGATTGTTCCTTTGTAAAAGTGTCAAACCGTTCGTAGAGGCTTACACTATTATAATGTATAATAGGGGTCGGGTGCAGCGTGATTGATGGGGGGGGGGGGGCATATCCCTGGCGGGGGTTCAAGGTAGGGGGGCACGTTCCCATAGGGCTCGCACAGCCTGCCCTATTAATAATGTGATTGTTTTGCTGTGGACTGTATTTCTGGAGTTATGAGTGTATTTATTACCTAATACTAATAAGTCTAAGTTAATTTTTGAGCACTTTACATGTATACTGAATAAAATTGAGTTATTATAGTTACTAGCGGCGTACCCTCGCTACGCTCGGGTCCCCGCTACGCTCGGGTCCCCGCTAGATGGTTATGCCACATTACCTACCTCTGAAACCACATAAACCCCCTACAACCCCCCAACCAGGTTGATTTATAACCATATCCCTCCTAAAGGCATTATAATCCCCCTACAACCCCCCAATTAATAGGTTGATTTATAACCATATCCCTCCTAACCATTTACTGTGGCTACTTTATTTACCACCCCCCCCCCCCCCCCCCCCCCCCCACTGCAACTACACCAACCAGGTGGATTTATAATCATAACCCTCCTAACCATTTCCCGTGGCTACTTCATTAACTCTTAACCATACCCGAAAACATGTCCCGTGGTTTACACCCCCCGGCCCCATACACTAACCCAAACCAGGTTGATTATAATCAAGTTTATGTAAGGCCTACTTCCATAAACCAAATTATTTACTGGAGCGGACAGTCGCCCACTGGCCTGGGCTGATCAATTTGCATAATAATGCGTCAGTGTTTCTTGGTTACCGGGCGCTGGGCCAATCAACGCTCTTGCTTTCTTGCCCGCGATTTTTTGGCCTTTGTTATTGTGCAAGCGATAGGCTTTGTGTTTTTTGCTTCTCCTCCCTTTCATTCACATTTCTTGTCGGCTTCAGCGAGATAGGTTGTGATTCTAAAAATTGGATATCTGTGGATATCTGATTTTACTCAACAACTTTTCTATTCCGAGTTATTTATACCTTGGCATTTTACCGGGTTTTACTTGGAATCTCGCGATTTTACATCGCCACCTATTCATATTTGAGTACAGAAACCAGTGATTTTATCTGCTTTTTATCTGGACCGTTCGTTATCGCAAGTATTTTATTATAATAAATATAAATCTAACATTCGTAATTAACATCATCTGCGAGTCTTAATTACGATCTCAACATGGGCCGGCCCAGAAAAGGTACCAAAAGAAAAGCATCCATTGTGACTGATAAAACCATCCTACTAAACGGTCGTCAATGACAATAACATTAACAACGCGATCAGACGGACACGATACAAGCGAGAGCCGTAGACGAGTTGTCAGGGCAACGCTACAACTTATAGCGCATCATCGGCATCAAATTCAAACACTTTAACAACACTAGTGCAAATTCAAGGGCTTGTTCGCAAATCTCCGCAAGTATACAATAATAAATAAATGTCATAGATCACCGATATATATTTATATCACGAGTATGACTATCACGTTCATCTACATGTTTGCGCTCCAACTAAATGGCTTTAAAACCCGATAGAAAGAAGCAACGACACCAACGGATATAACAACAATATTACCATCGTAGATTGTGTATTGTCACAATTGACAATGGCGTAAGCTTTTAATCTTTCGATACAAGTAGACGTTTCTAACGATAGAGACGCGCTGAGGATGAATACATGCCTGATGTTTCGTACCAAGCAACACGAGAAGAACATGGACAACTGTGGCCGCAGAGTTTACCGACAGACATGTGTCAGGTACCGTACGGGTGTTAGAAACCGGGGATAGAAATGTGAATGAACAGGGCAGAATATCAGCCAACAACGACGAGTGATTTCCTATGATGTTCCGTGGACCATGTATCCAGCAGAGTGTCAGCCAAGCAAGAAATCAGATGTAAGAACTTTACAATACAATATAATCCGTATGTTTCAGACCCCAATGATACAATGTTATTAGTTAAGCCCGAGTTTACTGTCATTTGTTAATCCCCATGCCTAGTTACGTTTCCCCAGGCCTTTCATGTTTATGTTCGTGATTGAGTAATATACTAATAGTTTAGTTTTAAATCCCATCTTGACCGTGCATATGTTATTCAAAATAATTTCACTTTCGGTCTCCAGCACATGTAATTTAGATTATCAGTCTAACACTTTTGGATTTTGTTGCAACTATCGTCATTCTGAGATACAAACCTCATTGGCGTTGGTATCTATGTTCCCCATGTACATTAGACAACATATTATTATATAACCTTGGGTGATTAGTTTATCTCACACGTGTGTTTTTCACCTATATATCCTATATGCATTCTATATTCTTAGTGTGTCTCTATTTTTACGACTTATAGTTTTGTTTCATCGCCTGTCATTCAAGGCTTTCTGGTGTAGGACATGTTAATCAGGCCTTTAACCACTATGGATCATTTATTAAAGACTTCTGTCTAATTTTGGAGGAGATTGAGCCATTCATAATATACTCAGTTGTTTATTTACTAATGGAGCACATCTTTTTCACGCAACTATTATTCCTTTCATGTGCATTTTTATGTATTCTTAGTTAGTCCCTATTCATAGGTTTGTAGCTTCAGAGCTTAGTCTTCTGTCATTCGAGGCACGAGGACGTGATAATCAGGCCTTATGGTCAGGACCACTTATTAAATGCTTAGTCCCTATTCATAGGTTTGTAGCTTCAGAGCTTAGTCTTCTGTCATTCGAGGCACGAGGGCGTGATAATCAGGCCTTCCCTTAGCAAAATATAGCAGCGTTCCTGGAGATAATCAGGAGAGTACCTGGAGCGCTCCAACTTATTTCACATGCAAATTAGGTCTCTCCAGTAAGGTACCAAGAACAGCAATTATACTTAATAGAGGTCTCCTGGAGATCTCCGGTAACCTTATTGGATACCTCCCGACACTAGCTCCATTAAGTATCCAGGAACAGCAATGGTTATTGGATACTTACTGGCACTAGCTCCAGTAAGTATCCAAGAACAACTATTCTTCTTGGATACTTCTTGGCACTAGCTCCTGGAGAGAACCGGGAGATAACCGGGAGCGCTCCGACTTATTTCACATGCAAATTAGGTATCCAGGAAGTATCCAATAATGTTTATGGATATCTCCAGGAGACTCCCATGAACCGCTGCTGTACTTGGAGACTTCTTGGCACTAGTGCCAAAAGGTATCCAATAAGTTCTTGGATACTTCTTGGCACTTAGCTCCTGGAGAGAACCTGGAGATAATAAATAAGTACATTAAATCAGACAGATATTGCTCAATAGCTTCAAATGACATTGCAGTTTTATAATAATTTTAGGCATGCATTTCACAGCACTTTGTACACACAAACTCACCTCATCCTAACCCTACATCATGCTCATACATAAAACACAGTCCCACTTTTCCTCCCTTCTCTAAATCTTTAAGTGTCCGAGGTTTCAAACAATAATATAATAATTAATATGGTCTATATGTAAGCTTTATTAAGCTTACTTTATCTATGGACTGTATAAGAGTCCATGCAATATTCAGTTTTACACATATTTCAGCCACCTGAATGCAGTACAACTAGAGTGACATCCACATAACTGTTCTGTAGACATAAGGGATTTACAATTCACATACAAATGTTAAATACCTTTGAAAGAAACCAAAATATATCCATCATTATGCTCCACATCACAACTGCCATGATCACAGCTAGGGCAGACAACAGCAGATTTGAAATTGGCAGTTGGTGATCATGTGACATGCATGTTGATATGGTTGTTGGATACCTCCTGGATACTCTTTATTGGATACTAAGTATTCAATAAAAGTGCTATGGTTGTTGGATACTTCCTGGATACTCTTTATTGGATACCAAGTATCCAATAAAAGTGCCTATGGTTGTTGGATACTTCTCGGTTACTATTTATTGGATACTAAGTATCCAAGAAAAGTGTTATTGGTTGTTGGATACTTTGTGGATACTTTTTATTGGATACTGAGTATCCAAGAACAACACTTGCACTTCTTGGATACTTGCTGGCATCTCTATTCAGTCTCCAGAGAGTACTACTTTTTCTTGGATACTTAATGGAGATAACCGGGAGAACTCCTGGAACATGGCATTAGTAAAATTGGAAGCAAAATTACATGGATACTCCTGGATACTACAAGATTTGGCTGAAAAGTGTCCAGGAGCTCTCCAGGGCGTCTCCAGAGTGGCTCCGGGAGCCTATGTTTTTTGCTATGGGTTATGGTCAGGACCACTTATTAAATGCTAGTCTAACATTAATACATCGTTTATACAATTAATTCTTAGCAGGTTCAGTATACATGTATATCAATGCATAAAATAATGATATGGAGTTTACCTTTTGGGTCTAGTTGGACCTCAGTAAGTATCCGTATTCTTGCTAGTAAGTCATCATAGTTTATAATGGACCCGCTTGGTTCACCCCTTTTTAAATAAATCACCAAGGCGTTGTTTCTCACGCACACATGTTACCAGTAACGACAATGCAACCACTGCTACTGTGCGTCAATTATTCTGTTCTACAGACACAACTTACCATTCATATTTTCATTCACAATAGAAATGGCATGCATTAATTGTAGTGCAAATCATACCGGTCAGTAGCACTTGACGAGCTACATCCTTATTTTTTGAATTAGGTTTATATTAGATGTTGCTATGCAATCAGTCAACCAGATGAAGGATACATCGAGCCATATTTCATACTGGGAACCAATGTACATATGACGCGGATAAGGAATGGGTCACTTCATAACTCTTACATGTGCAGTAGAGCTATGTATCAGAGCTAGTATTATCTTGAACATATTATGCGGTATTTATGGTGATGCCTTGCACTGATTATCTGGTACTCAGTTGTTTTATACCAGGCTTTCTCAACTATATTTACTGATGCGCCACATTTAAGTAACCAACTTGTTGAGGCTTCCTTTGGTCATATTTCTTAGAATTTACAATGGCAAAAATTCCCTTCACAAAATATGTTAACATAATATGTATGTAGGCAACATAATAACTAATATGCCTGTTTTATACAATTGCTGTTGTATTTCACTCTGATTCTCTCCATATAACACTATGTTATTTATTTTCATTGCAGTTCTTTGCGTGTATACACTTTGTATTGTGCAGTTAATACCGGACACACAACCTCATCAGAAATAGACCTATGGCCTACTTGAATGACATATGCAGTCTATTCTTATGGTCACGCTTAAATCTATATTATCTGGTCTGGGTTATCTACACGTTTATCAATGTAGGCATATGTTGCAGTTATCACTGAACAATTATCAACACATCACGAGGACATCTGCTCTGATACTGGCTGGTTCTGACCCAATTGTGTGACAAACTCTTTATCCAGTTTTGTTTTGAGATAACAATTAAGTAAAATGGATGATGGTTCTGCTGTTAGTGATTGCAAATGATTACTAGTATATTCACCATATTCTAAATTATCGATACTGTAGCTAAATTTTCATATTGTAATCATCAGTGTAAATGCCACTACACACTAATTGAGTTCCATCTTGAATTCGAGGTAAGGTTTGGTTATAGAGTTTTGCACACCATGTTGTTACGTCTATAAGTACCAATGATTATGTACATGTCCACTTCAATTATTTGAGCTCCATATTTAATCAAATGGTAAGGTTTGGTTAAAGGGTAACATAATAATAATAATAATATATTACTTTTGTCCTCAGATACTCCAGACAAGCTTCGTATGAACAATGAACCCACAATTCATCATACTCCACGGGGGGGGGGGGGGGGGGGGTCTTGTTTTTTGGGCCAAGTGTTCATATGAAAACTTGTTTGGAAGTAAGTATATTTTAGAGTCAGCAATTTATATCTTGTATTCATTCTATTGCCATTAATACCTTCTAAAATTGATATAAAAATTGATGAAAATTATAGGACATCCCATATGTTGTCTCTCGGAGCATAACTCTCTAGGGGTAGGTAGGACTTGGCAGTTTACTACGTCCAAATCATATGTTGTGTACAATGTGGCCCATATGTAGATATCTTTATGAGCAATTCTCAAGGGTATGGATTAAGGGTAGTTTTACCAATCTTGGAATCATATGGTGGAAAAATTGTATAAATGGATTTATGGTCCTATATCAATTCAATATTTTAGCCATAGGTAGTTATCTTTATCTTCAGCAATTTATATCTTGTATTCATTCTATTGCCATTAATACCTTATAAAATTGATATAAAAAATTGGAATGAAAAATTATAGGACATCCCATATGTTGTCCCTCGGAGCATAATTATCTAGGGGTAGGTAGGAATTGTAGGCAGTTTACTACGTCCAAATCATATGTGTCTACAATGTGGCCCATATGTAGATATCTTTATGAGCTATTCTCAAGGGTATGGATTTAGGGTAGTTTTCCCAATCTTCGAATCATATGGTGGAAAAATTGTATAATGGATTTATGGTCCTATATCAATTCAATAATTTAGCCATAGGTTCTTATCTTTATGAGCAATTCTCAAGGATAGGGATTTAGGGTAGTTTTCCCAATCTTGGAATCTTATGGTTAAAAATGTATATTATTTACTTCAAAAGTTAAACCATCTTATATGGTCAATGTGAACATTCATTGTCATGGCTTATTACTAATTATATAAACGAGCTTCGTCACCTATTGTATCCATGGACGAGCGTTTATTCATGATTAAATTAACTCTGTTAATTATTTGAGGTACTACTATAAATGTAATGACATTAATAGATTATAAACTATGCTAAACATTTGATAAATGTTGGTAGACAAATCAATAATTAATTTGGTACATTAAATTGTATATGGTCTACTACATGCAGTATCATAGTGAATTATAATTATTGATATTTTGGAGCACGGAGTGCTCGGTAATAAATCGTTGTAGCCGACGAGCGATACACCCAATGTTTATTCTCTTGTGTTTGCTATCTGTAAATAATCAAGTTTATGTAAGGCCTACTTCCATAAACCAAATTATTTACTGGAGCGGACAGTCGCCCACTGGCCTGGGCTGATCAATTTGCATAATAATGCGTCAGTGTTTCTTGGTTACCGGGCGCTGGGCCAATCAACGCTCTTGCTTTCTTGCCCGCGATTTTTTGGCCTTTGTTATTGTGCAAGCGATAGGCTTTGTGTTTTTTGCTTCTCCTCCCTTTCATTCACATTTCTTGTCGGCTTCAGCGAGATAGGTTGTGATTCTAAAAATTCCACTCCCACCCACCCAGTGCATTGTTTACTTTTTGCTCTTCCTTAACCCTTTAGTGGGGTACCTTTTGACATATGCAGGGCAGGGGTGGGGAAGTAAGTATATTTTAGAGTCAGCAATTTATATCTTGTATTCATTCTATTGCCATTAATACCTTCTAAAATTGATATAAAAATTGATGAAAATTATAGGACATCCCATATGTTGTCTCTCGGAGCATAACTCTCTAGGGGTAGGTAGGACTTGGCAGTTTACTACGTCCAAATCATATGTTGTGTACAATGTGGCCCATATGTAGATATCTTTATGAGCAATTCTCAAGGGTATGGATTAAGGGTAGTTTTACCAATCTTGGAATCATATGGTGGAAAAATTGTATAAATGGATTTATGGTCCTATATCAATTCAATATTTTAGCCATAGGTAGTTATCTTTATCTTCAGCAATTTATATCTTGTATTCATTCTATTGCCATTAATACCTTATAAAATTGATATAAAAAATTGGAATGAAAAATTATAGGACATCCCATATGTTGTCCCTCGGAGCATAATTATCTAGGGGTAGGTAGGAATTGTAGGCAGTTTACTACGTCCAAATCATATGTGTCTACAATGTGGCCCATATGTAGATATCTTTATGAGCTATTCTCAAGGGTATGGATTTAGGGTAGTTTTCCCAATCTTCGAATCATATGGTGGAAAAATTGTATAATGGATTTATGGTCCTATATCAATTCAATAATTTAGCCATAGGTTCTTATCTTTATGAGCAATTCTCAAGGATAGGGATTTAGGGTAGTTTTCCCAATCTTGGAATCTTATGGTTAAAAATGTATATTATTTACTTCAAAAGTTAAACCATCTTATATGGTCAATGTGAACATTCATTGTCATGGCTTATTACTAATTATATAAACGAGCTTCGTCACCTATTGTATCCATGGACGAGCGTTTATTCATGATTAAATTAACTCTGTTAATTATTTGAGGTACTACTATAAATGTAATGACATTAATAGATTATAAACTATGCTAAACATTTGATAAATGTTGGTAGACAAATCAATAATTAATTTGGTACATTAAATTGTATATGGTCTACTACATGCAGTATCATAGTGAATTATAATTATTGATATTTTGGAGCACGGAGTGCTCGGTAATAAATCGTTGTAGCCGACGAGCGATACACCCAATGTTTATTCTCTTGTGTTTGCTATCTGTAAATAATCTCAACCCTCCCTAAACCATTGTGGTTACGCTCGGGTGGGTCCCCGCTAGATGGTTATGCCACATTACCTACCTCTGAAACCACATAAACCCCTACAACCCCCCCCCCCCCCCCCCAAACCAGATTGATTGATAACCATATTCCTCCTAAAGGCATTATAAACCCCCTACAACTACATCTGAAACCACATAAACCTCCTGGTTATACCACTACCTACCTCTGAAACCACATAAACCCCCTACATCACCCCAACCAGGTTTATTTATAACCATATCCCTTCTAAAGGCATTATAAACCCCCTACAACCCCCCCCCCCCCTACCCCCAATCAGGTTGATTTATAACCATATCCCTCCTAAACCATTTACCGTGTCTACTTTATTAACCCCTACCTCTCAAACCGCATCAAGTTAACCCTCGGTACTTTTAAAACCCCATACACCCCCTACAATTGCCCACCCCACTGCAACTACACCAACCAGGTGGATTTATAATCATAACCCTATGGTACCCTATAACCCTAACCATTTCCCGTGGCTACTTCATTAACTCTTAACCCTATCCTAAAACATTTCCCGCTACTTCATTAACCCTCGGTCCCTTAGATTGTTTGGCATGCCAACTTAAAGTAAAGAAATCAGGTTGCTTCATTAACCCCCGCAAAACGCTACTTGTACCATATAATCCTAGGCATATCCTTAAAACCATTTCCCGTGGTTTTACACCCCCCCCCCCCTGGTACTTACCCTACCAACACAGGCCTATAATAGCCATTTCCCGTGTGGCTTCTGCGCCATGTGAAGGGGTGCGTGTGCCGCGCGGCAGTCAGCCCTTGCGCAAACATGCACGTGACGCGTTACCACGGTAAGATTACGCTGTAGTACGCGAAACGCACAATGTTGTTCAATTCTAGCGGCATTTATGAGCCAAATCTGAGAGGTTTTTTGCTGTTTTTGGAGCCAATTGTTAACCAATTTCACTGAAATAAACTTTAACACCCTTCCCGTTATTTCCTCTATCTTTCATGCAAATTATGCGCCACTTTGATCACAACTAACGGAGAAATAAGGATAACAAATAAACACACAAACACACAAACATACACCGTTTCCAGATTTATAGTAGGATAATTACGTACATGTAGGCCTATAGAATTGTTAGTTGATTTTCGTAAGTGAAAACTATTTGTATTGTAGTTCAAAAGCAAGAAATGAGACAGGATTTAATAAATAAGTTTCTGCGATTCCTCTAACAAACACACAGAAAAAAAGATTACGTAAGTTTACACAAGCTATGTTACAGTTTGCAATGAATAGAAAGGGTTGCTCCGGAGAGGAGGTGGTGTGGTGTGGGTTGTTACCACCCCCTAAAAAATCCAATCCGAAATGCAGAGTATGCTTATTTGGGTACCATGGTATAGCTAGAGGTTCCCTCTATCCATACATACCAAAACAAGTACAAACATCCCACGCATGACGTCATAATGACCCCCGTCACCAAACATGGCCGACCTCAAAATCCCGCCGTATTCGCTGGACAGTGAAATATAGGCCAAATAGAAATATTCTCTAAAAAAGTTCTAAATATCAGAATTTCACCCGTTTTTTTGCTTATAAAAAAAAATAAGTAAGGGAAATGGTGTTTATAACATAGGCCTATGCTATTCAAAATGGCGATTTAAAAAAAATGCACTATCGGACTTTGACGGCTTACCCTACCCCGGTAAGGTGGCACCCTCAATTTGTTTTCGTCAAAATTAGCCCAGGGGATGTAAAAGCGATCACCTATACACCCTAGGTCACTGTTCTTTGCGTTTTAGCGCAATCGGCGACCACCCTCCCTTAGGAGGACGAGGGTTTTAGTGCTTATGTCTAAAGCATTCTTTTGTAAAAGTGGCACAAAGTTGATTTTAGGTAACTTAACGATTTTAGGTAACTACGGTAGTTAATTGATCATATCTCAGGATTGACAAAACCAAATTAGATGAAATAAACGGCATATGAAAGCTAAGCGTTTAGGCTATCACGTGCACTGTTTTTTTAGACACCCTGTATAATGGACAACGCCTATAAATATGCTCGCTCAATAAAACGTGTGGCTTTAAGATTGCTATCTTCAGTAGATGGCAAAGAAATGTATTTAATAGCTATCCTTTCTTCAGTTTAATAAAGATCGAAATGTTATCCATAGATGGCAAATAAAATGGGTAATGGGGGATAGTAGATTAATTTTAAATTTTAACCGAAATCAACACAAATCAAGTCGGGTGTAAATGAAATTTAAGCTATTCCTTTGATGAAATTTAAACTATTTTGTTAAAGAATTGGAACGGAACTATCAATAAATTACAGCTTGTTCTTGTTTTGGATAGTCGATGAAACTAAAGTTATTTTGCATGCACTAGTTACTCGTTTCAATGCTCTAGTAAAGAGGGAACAGTGATGTAGCCAGTGGGGTTAGGGAATTTGTGGGGGAGGAGGGTAACAACCCCCACCACCGGTCCACCCACCCTCACACCCAATATTTGAGTCGTGTCAGTTGATACAGGCTGTCAATTTAGTTAAAATTAGAACAAAATAGACAATTCTAGCATAAAAGGCAATTTTTTCCCCCGCTGAGCTTACATTTTCTTACTAAATTAGGTTAAATTATACCAAATGTTGACAATTTAAGCATAAAACAGCTTAAGTTTGCGTGCAAGAGCGCATTTTCATACTAAATTAGTTAGTATTAGACCAAATTTGACAATTTTAGCTTCGCGAGCATCATTTTTTTCATGCCCCCCTAAAAACAATTCTTGCCCCCCTTTTGCCGCCCCCCCCCCCAAAAAAAAAAAAAATTACGAGACTGGTGCCACCACTGGAAATAAGGAACTTCGCATCAAAAATAATAATGAGACTGGATTAGGTTATCACACTCCAGCGGTTTTAGAATGAATCGGACGACCGTGAACATTTTGTAAATTTTGATGAATGATATCGTCGCTGTTCTGACATACCGGCACATCTCTTTACTTATTTCTGTTGTGATGTGCCGGTATGTCCGTATATATCCGTTGCCCCCCACCCGGAAATTTCTTCACCCTGTGGAACTTAATTATTTCATTAATCCATCCTTAACCGTTAGTCCCATTGGCTTGATCACATCACCCGTAGGCCTACGCATAATTTAATCTTGAATATTCGTGAACGAGCATATAATTATGTCCGGCATGGTATGGACTGAATAACCTCCATAATTAATAACCCAAGCGCCTGAGGGCGGTTGAAAGTTTGCATCAGTGGCGGCCAGACGACACGCTGGCCACGCGTCTCGGGCGACCAAATAATTATGACAACGTGAGTGCACCATTTTGAAATATTTCATCGCCCAGTTAAAACGATGAAAATAATTTTAAAAATAGCATTTTACAATGGAGTTGGTTAGCCAACTCCAACGGTTTTGGATTGGAAAAAAAATCTTCTAATTATGATGAATTTTTCAAAATGATTAACATAAAGATTAACATTCGCGATAACGTGTTATTCCAATACGAATTCAAAATGTAGGTTTCGCGTGGCCACCGTCGTCTGGTGGCGACTGAAGCAAAAAATTAAGGGGGGAGGGGGGGGGGGGGGTTGTGGGTGGTCGGTCCGGTAAAGAAATTGTGTTTGATGTTGAAACTCGCAATGCACGCGATATTGAGACTTATTGTGGATAGTCACACAACTAAAACACCCCCAACACAAAACGTACTTGTGAGAAATAACTACGTTGAACTAAGAATTAACCAGCAATAAGTGTTCACAAATATGCAAAGAAATGCGTTCTTTTATAGCGTGAATTTAAAAAGAAATCAGTGTCGAGGGGTTGGAAGGCAGCCCCCTCCCCTCTCCCCTGGGACACGCAAGCGTATTCCGCGCAGGCATGGATAGTCACTTTATATAGTCACATAACTAAAACACCACCAACACAAGAGTTACTGGTGGGAAATGACAACGTTGAACTAAGAATAAACCAGGAATTTATTTAATTGTTCGGAAATATGCAGGGAAATTAGTTCTTTTAAAGCGTAAATTTCAACAACAAAACTCAGTGTCGGAGGAGGGGGGGGGGTGGAGAACCCCCTCGAACTCCAGACACACAAGCGTGTCGGGGCAGAGCATCACGCATGCAGTGGCGTATCCAGGGGGCCAGCAGGCCACGGCCCCCATTGAAAAAAGAATAAATAAAAAAGGAGGAAGAGGAGAAGGAGGAGGAGCTAGAAGAAGGAGGAAGAGAAGGAGGTAGGGGGAGGAGGAAGGGTAGGGACATATGCGGCGCAAATGGGGGTCCGGGGTCACGCCCCCATAATTTTAATGTGCTTTGCACGTATTAGTTTCAATGTTTCATTATTCAAGCTTAACAAGAGGGCAGGAATGTTTTTTCTGGACCATTTTAGTTCAAAATCTGGGTTTTTTTTGCTCGATTCGCGCGCACTTTTTTTAATAGGTTTCAACATTATAATGGGTCTCAAAACACACCAAATATTCTAAATATTATGTGGGGACGTTAAAAACGTCATACTGGACCAATTTAAGTGTTAGAAATGTCAATTTTTGCGTACTTCGTGCATTAGTTTCAATGTTTCATTATTCAAGCTTGACAAAGATGGCTTCAGGACAGTTTTCCATGACCATTTTAGTTCAAAAAGTCAAAATTTTGCGCGCATTTTCTGCAGGTTTTAACATTATATTGGCCATCAGACCAATATGTGGGGGACGTTAAAAACATCATACTGGACCAAAGCTTTAATGCAAAAACCACACAAAAAATTTCCAAAATATTAGGTGGGGGACGTTGTTATCATACTGGACCATTAGTGTTATAAATGCAATTTTTTGCGCGCTCTGCGCGCGTATTAATTTTAATACTTCATTATTTAAGCTTTACAAGTTGGCTTCAGGAGAATTTTCCATGACCATTTTAGTTAGAACTCAACAATTTTGCGCGCTTTGCTCGCATATTTCCTACAGGTTTTAACATTATAATGGCCCTCAAACCATACCAAATATTCTTAATATTATGTGGGAGACGTTAAAACGTCATACTCGACCATTTAAGTGTTACAAATGCCAATTTTTGCGCGCTTCGTGTGTACTAATTTAAACATTTCATTATTTAATCTTAATAAGGTGGCTTCAGGACAGTTTTCCATGACCAATTTTAGTTCAAAAACCCTCAAACCACACCAAAAATTCTAAATATTATGTGGGGGGCGTTATTATCATACAGGACCATTAGTGTTAGATTTTTTTGCGCGCGAAGCGCGTATTAGTTTCAATATTTCAGTATTTAAGCTAATAACAAGATGGCTTCAGGACAGTTTTTCATGACCATTTTAGTTCAAAAACTCAAAGTTTTTTGCGCGCCCTGCGCGCATGTTTCCTAGAGGTTTTAATATTATAATGGCCCTCAAACCACACAAAATACTCTGGGGCACGTTAAAAACGTCATACTGTAACCTTTTTTTACATTTCAATAATCATTATCAACAAGATGGCTTCAGGTTTTTTTGGCCTCCCCCATCCAAACATTCCTGGATACGCCATTGCGCGCATGCATGGATAGTCACACAACTAAAACACCCCCAAAACATGAGCTACTGGTGAGCCGAGAAATGACAACGTTGAACTATAAATAGACCAGCTATATAAGTGTTAAAAAATAGGCAGGGAAATGCATTCTTTTAATGCATGAATTTGAAGAAAAAATTAGCGTCGAATTGGAGGGGGACACCCTTCTGTCGAACACTCCCTACACCCCAAACCACCTCCCGAGACACGCAAGCGTGGCCGGGCCTATGTCCGGCATCGTCTGCACTGAATGCCTTTATCCGAGATAACAGGATAACCCAAGCGCCTGTGAGGGCGGTTAAACGTTTGAACCAGTGGCGGCTGAAGCAAAGAAATATGGGGGGGGGGGATACCAAATTGTTTATGATGTAGAAACTTGTAGAAAAAATGCACGCGAAACTTGCGAATATTGTGACTTTTTGAACTTAAATTGTATTTTTTTTAAACGTTCCTAAAAGTCGCTTTTGTGACAAATTGAACTTATGCGATATTAAATTGATGAAAATTGAACTAATTCAAATCGCGCAAATTTGGATTATAATTCCATGGGAAATAACTTAGTGGTTGGTTATCAATCTGAACGATATAATCATTGGTATGTTAAAGGCATAATGTTCATACATGATTTGTTGAAAAGTAATAGTACATTTCTTTCATTCACAATTTTGTAACAAATATTATATACGTTCAAATATTATTGAATATTATATTTTTTTAAATTTAAACAGTCAAATGAAATAGCCTAAGCGATGTGTCTCATTCACAATAAAGGATTGGCAACGTATAATGCTACAGCCCATTGCAAATTACAATATAATAACAACTGGAATCGTCTATTTCGGTTGACGTCATGACAAATATCAGATTGGATTCAACCTTTTTAAATATGAATTAGTTTTATCTTAATGCCGAAAATTAAGCAGCAATAAGCAACAAGCACTTAAACAATATGATAAAAATCGGCTAACTGGAATCGTCTGTTTCGGTTGACGTAATAACAAACATTAGATTGTATATAATTGGATTCAACCTTTTAAAATTGTCGTGTTTGTACGATACAAAGTATGTAACATATGAAATTGTGTGAATGTACATGATGGTGTTTTAAGAGAAGAGATGATTGTTAATACAATTCTTGATTGTAAAGAAAAAAGGGGAAAAGGGGGGGGGGGAGGGGGTAAAAGAAGAGAAATAGAAGAAAAGAAAAAAAGTAGAGGGGGAGGGGGGAAAGAAGGTGAAGAGGGGGTGGAAGAAGGTGAAGAGGGAGAAAAATGATACAAAGAGGAGAAAAAAGACGGAAAGAAGGTGAAAAGGGGGGAAATAATGAAAAGATGAGAAAAAAGAGGGAAGAAAAAAGAAAAAAAGAAGGAAAAAAAAGAGAAGAAAAAGAAGAGAGAGGAGGGGAAGAGAGAGAGAGAAAGAGAGAAAAAAAATTCGGACTAGCGGACCTTATTTCAATTTCGGACTAGCGGATATAATTCTCAATTCGGACTAGCGGACCTTATTTCAATTTCGGACTAGCGGATATAATTCTCAATTCGGACTAGCGGACCTTATTTCAATTTTGAACTAGCGGATATAATTTTCAATTCGGACTAGCGGAACTGATATTATTTTCGGAGTAGCGGCCCTTTTAAAATTCGGACTAGCGGACCTTATTTCAATTTTGGACTAGCGGATATATTTTTTAATTCGGACTAGCGGGCCCTATTTTCGAACTAGAGGACCTTATTTTATTTTCGGACTAGCGGACCTCAAGGTATAGGGAAATCACTGTTCGGACTAGCGGACCGTCGGACTAGCGGACCGTCGGACTAGCGGACCGTCGGACTAGCGGACCGTCGGACTAGCGGACCGTCGGACTAGCGGACCGTCGGACTAGCGGACCGTCGGACTAGCGGACCGTCGGACTAGCGGACCGTCGGACTAGCGGACCGTCGGACTAGCGGACCGTCGGACTAGCGGACCGTCGGACTAGCGGACCGTCGGACTAGCGGACCGTCGGACTAGCGGACCGTCGGACTAGCGGACCGTCGGACTAGCGGACCGTCGGACTAGCGGACCGTCGGACTAGCGGACCGTCGGACTAGCGGACCGTCGGACTAGCGGACCGTCGGACTAGCGGACCGTCGGACTAGCGGACAGATTTCCTACGCCCCCTTAAAGCACATTGTCCTTCTATGTACTATTACTGTTATTACGTTAGCATGAGTCATCGCAGAGTGTGTTTCTACAGATCTCTGCTATTTAAACGCCCCCTTAAAGCACATTGTCCTTCTATGCACTATTACTGTTATTACATTAGCATGAGTCATCAAGTAACGTCAATTTAAATTGTAACATTACTTGAATATAGGAACCAACAAACCATTTACTAAAATCATCATAGTAGAACATTCATATGCCAAATTGAAAACAGTGGAATTTCACAATAGTCTTACAATACTAACAACAAAACATTTAGGAGTGGTCCATCAATCTCTTGTCACTAACCAGTACAAAGCACTGTCTGGTATTACTTACATTACATTACATTATATGCTCAACGACATGTTTCTTTTACCCAATGACAATATTATTAGTCTTGTAAAATAATATAATTGATTTACTGATAACTGAAATGTTAGTCCCAACACCAGGAGGTAATTTGTAGTATGCTATTAAACTATAATATAAATAAGTGGAACCAAAACCAATACAAATATTCATACAGCTTAAGACAGAGTCTCCGTTATTTAACGGCAAAAAGATGTCCGGCTAGACATGCTAGAGAAGCAAATGCACTTGAGCTGTACTGTTTCTACAAACACCCAAAAGACGGCCAATATAATAGCCTGCAAGAAAAGGTCAAGGGTTGTGGTTGCAATGCATTGTGTGCACATTTTAGAATCAAAAACTACAGATCAAGATTCTGTGATGGCCAAGACAATTTAATATTTTCCTAGTTAATATCATACAGAAATAATAACAATTGTAATGTTTTTTCACACAAAAAAAGATTGTGTGCCCCGTTGTAGCCGTAAATTTTCCGTTATGCCTGTCATGATAATGTTAAGGGGCAAAAGCGCTTTCAGGATATAGCATCATCCTTCGGCTGAAGAGCAGGTAACAAGAATTTTTTTTCTCGCGGCAAGAGTGACTATCTGTCTTTCTCGAATCATGCCTTCATTGTCCACTATTAGCCTATATGTGTTGTAAGGTAAAAAGCAGTTGATCCTGTAATCCCAAGAGCGGAGTGTCCATCTCTCTTTCAAAGCGATAGGGCCAGACTCACTCCTTTTTATAATGTTGATGTGTGAGGCTCGCTACACCCAAGGGCGGAAATCCCGGGGGGGGGGGGGGGGGGGGGGGGGGGGGGATGGGGGGGGGGGGGGGGGGGATGGGGGGATTTATCCCCCCCACTTTTTGACCTGGGGGGGATGGTCAATGTAATCATCCCCCCCTGATTTTTCACATCTACCAACAACAAAAAAGGGAAAAAGGGGGGAAAAGGAAAAAAAGAAAGAAAAAAGGGGAAAAAAAGGAAAAAGAGAGGGAGGGAGGGACATAAGAACGTTTGGAGTTTATTGTACGTTGGTTAGGATACATACGCGTATGTACGTTAAGAATCCATCTTTTGGAGGTAACTAATTAACTTCTTTCTGGTATAGGCCTATCTGCCTATTTAAAAAGTCAATATTGATCAGAAATAAAGTGATTGCTTTTCAATAAAATATTGGTCAAAAGTATACCAGATCGCACGAAATAAGTTTGAAAATTGAAAAAATTTCTACTTCTCAGGGGGGCATATCCCCCACCCTCAGACGCCCCCTGTTGGAGCTTTTAAACCATCTATACTAAAATCAAGAATATATCAGTATAAAATGCTCAACTTCTTTCGTGCATTGATAAAAAAACAAGATATTTATTGAAAATGAAGTGATGGCCTTTTTAGGTCGTCCGTAGGAGAGAGACCTTATGGCTGCATCCTTCGTGTGTAGTCTGTGTCTGTGTCGGGGTGTGTGGGGTGTGTGTGTAGTGTGTGTCAACAATTTGGTATACACTTTTTCAACAATTTGGTATACACTTTTTGTTTTGTCCATTTCTTTTCCATACAATGTCCAATTGCAATCAAACTTCGGTCATAGATGCAACATGGGAACCTTCATATGTTAATGAGGTCAAAGGTCACATACCAAGGTCAAAGGTCATCCGAGGTCAAGATGTATATGTAAAAGTGGCTGCATATGTAAAATTGATTACATTTGTCCATTTCTTTTCCGTACAATGACCAATTGTAACCAAACTTTGGTCATAGATGCAACATGGAAACCTTCATATGTTAATGAGGTCAAAGGTCACATACCAAGGTCAAAGGTCATCCGAGGTCAAGATGTATATGTAAAAGTGGCTGCATATGTAAAATTGATTACATTTGTCCATTTCTTTTCCATACAATGACCAATTGTAACCAAACTTTGGTCATGAAGATGCAACATGGAAACCTTCATATGTTAATGAGGTCAAAGGTCACATACCAAGGTCAAAGGTCATCTGAGGTCAAGATGTAAATGTAGAAATGGCTGCATATGTAAAATTGATTATATTTTTCCATTTCTTTTCCATACAATGACCAATTGTAACCAAACTTCGGTCATAGATGCAACATGGAAACCTTCAGATGTTAATGAGGTCAAAGGTCACATACCAAGGTCAAAGGTCATCTGAGGTCAAGATGTAAAAGTGGCTGCATATGTAAAATTGATTACATTTGTCCATTTCTTTTCCATACAATGACCAATTGCAACTAAACTTCAGTCATAGATACAACATGGAAACCCGCATATGTTAATGAGGTCAAAGGTCGCATGATAGGTCAAAGGCCATCTGAGGTCAAGATGTAAAATTTAGTACACCTTTTTTTTTTTGTCTCTTGTTCATTTTTTTGGTCTCTTGTTCATTTTTTCCATACAATGACCAATTGCAACCAAACTTGGGTCATGGATGCAACATGGAAACATTCATATGTTAATTAGGTCAAAGGTCACATACCAAGGTCAAACGTCATATGAGGTCAAGATGTAAAATTAGCTGCATATGTAAAGTTAATTTCATTTAAACAGGTGAAGTACAATTGCAACCAAACTCAGGATGTTTATTTTATTTTTTATATCCTGGATCCGCTAGTGGTCTAACCTCTTTCTTTCTAGATGCCTGTGGTTTGAGATCCACCTTGTTTTTAATCTACCCATATAAACGGACGACCTATTTGGG
This sequence comes from Ophiura sarsii, assembly GCA_035610835.1. NCBI lineage: Eukaryota > Metazoa > Echinodermata > Ophiuroidea > Amphilepidida > Ophiuridae > Ophiura > Ophiura sarsii. The sequence goes on along the minus strand of CM069449.1, from coordinate 76,765,165 downwards.
ACCGCTGTCCCTATTTTTATACAATATTGGTCAAAAGTATACACCAGATTACACCAAATGAGTTTGAAAATTGAATTTTTTCCTACTTCTGAAGGGCCACATCCCCCATCAGACTCCCCCTGTTGGAGCTTTTAAACCATCTATACTAAAATCAATAATATATCAGTATAAAAAATGCTCAACTTCTTTTGTTCATTGATAAAAAACAAAATATTTAATGAAAATGAAGCGATGGCTTTTCAATACAATATTCATCAAAAGTATACACCAGATCGCACCAAATGAGTTTGAAAATTGAAATTTTTTCTACTTCTGAGGGGGACACATCCCCCCTCAGACTCCCCCCTGTCCGAGCATAGCTCGGAGTGCGGTGCTGCGCACCGCCTGGATGGTACCAGCTAAATTTACAAAAATTAGGGGCCAAACTTATCATCCCCCCCACACCTAACAAGAAATTTCCGCCCCTGGCTACACCTCCTCCACAGCGAGTCTGTTACCTGTTTAAATTATGCAATACTAAGTGTCCCATATTTTCATTTTGTGGTGGGTTTTCGTTATCTCTTTATACTGTACAAAATCAAAGGAAGCAAATTCTCATCACATGATTTTCATACTTTTGGAGGTGTTTCACAGCGTTTTTAACATGAATTGTCTTCTGAAGCGAAACAAACTAAAAAGTGTATTTTGATGAAGGTGTTCCATAGTGCTTCCTTCTGTCATACATGGACGACCAGGTCTCCTTCGGGCGACCAGGTCGTGCAAGCCTACCTTCGGCCATATGTTGGTATGTATGTGTATGTGGCATACATTCTAGCAGGCTCTTCATCAGGGAGACGGAGCTGAAATTTATGTCCAAGGTATCTCAGCTGGCGGCTCTTTGCACGGCGGATGATGAGAGGTTCGTTCTTGGTCATGTCATAAATGAGATAGCAGAGGCATGAATTTCGCACTCCATATATTGAGATTCACAAAGCTAATTTTCATTCTTCCTGCCAGAAGGAGTGTCTTTTTCCCATCCTTTTCACTATATAGTGTGTAGTGAAAATGTGTGAAAATTGTTGAAAAAGGAGTGATTTTGACATATGTTCATCAAACCGCCATTTAAACAGTTTCCATGGATACCACTCAAAATTGAAAGGCAAATTTTTCATCCAAATTATGGATATAACTGCAGATGATACTTAAAGCAATATCATGATGAATAGTTGACAAAAACCTTCAAATAAGAGTGATTTTAGAGGTATTTTTGCCCAAAAATGTCTATTTTTGATGGTTTCCATGGTAACAAGTAATAATCAGAGTACAACTGGTACAACCAATCCATCTAAAATTATGCACCATGTTATAGAGAACATATTGTGGAAATCTCTGAGTATAAATCTTAAAAATAGTTGATTTAGAGCAATTTGACTAAATTTTTAATATTTGAATGGTGGCCATTTTGAAATCCAAGATGGCCGCCGCACCATTGCTCGACAAATGTAGGCTGTTGACTTTTTGAAATCAGTGCTTCAAAACACCCCTATCTGCCAATTTTTATGCTTTCTGAAGTGAACATCTTGGCCATTTTTTTGTTGATAGAAAGCTTTATTGGTATAATTTCGTGTTGCGCCTTCGTCTCGCATATCGCGGCCAAAAAATCTTGTATTGCGTGTTTTTCGTATCATGAGCCCGAAATTTCGCCTAAGAGATTTATACCGCGAAATCTCGGGTCGCGATACGAAACACGCAATACGAGATTTTGGGCCGCGATACAAGATTTCGTATTGCGACCCTAAATCTCGCGTAAGAGATTTATTCCACGAAATCTCAGGTCACGACCCGAAATAAATCGCCTTAAAAATGTTACCCCGAGATTTCGTGTAGCGTATTTAGTATTGCGACCTCGAAATCTCGACTTCCTGAAAACGAAATTTCGACCACTTTCTTAAGATCACCCCGGGTACATCGATGTCTGATATCAATTTTCAGATGTTATTATACCATTCCCTGACTGAAAAGATGGCATTGACTTGAGCAAAAGATTATACGATTCCCTGACTAAAATATATCATTGACTGCAATGGATTGATGGATACAATCATTTGAGTTTTAAATTAAGATTACTGACGTTACGAATACGGAAAGCCTGTATCCCTAGTAGTGATGAGCGATCACGGTATAACGATTTTCTGAGGACGAAATTTCGCCATTCCAAATGCAAAATTTCGTGATACAAAACTACGAGATTTCGGGGCGAAATACAAAATCTCGTGGTGAGATTTCGGGGGCGCGATACGTTATTTCGCTATTCAAAATGCGAAATTTTGTGATACAAAAACTCGAGATTTCGGGGCGAAATTTCGGGGTCACAATACGAGATTTCAGGGTCGCGATACGAGATTTTGGGGTCGCGATACGAATGCGAAATACGTGATACGCGAGACGAAGGCGCAACACGAAATGATACCAATAAAGCTTCGTACATATCCGCTCCACTATGTACAGAAATTGAAGAGTTTTTCAAATGTGTGCCTCTGGACTAAAAACCTTTTGGCATAACTCCGGAATATCCTTTTTTTTCGGAGTTAATCCAACCTTTTTATAAAAACTTGTGACAAGCCACTAATGCATGAAAATGAAACTGTTCTCTAGCTAAACTATGTAAGCTATGTAATCTTACATTAAAATTCTGTCATTTTGCCATGTACAGTTAAGTTAAGCCCACAATTATTCATACCCCTTGACAAATATGAGTTTTTTGCGGTTTTTTCATATCTATACCAGCTGGAGTGGTGGAACTTTTGCTTTACACTAAAGACAATTGGTTTGCAAGTACAAATCAATATATTTGGACTCTACATTTTTTACATAACAATAGAATTGAACAAGAATTGTGTTTTTATGCCTGTCCAAAATTATTCATACCCCATACCAAGTCTCAGGATTGAGGCCACTTTTTGTGATAATACACATGTTTTTGTAGTAGGGAGCCAAACGCTTAGAGTAAGCCCTAAGTGTAGATTGGCGTCGACCTGAGGCGACCAAGCCTGCAGCTCTTTGAGAAAAGCCCTTCTCCTGGCAACGATGCCGGATAAGGGCCAAACAGTCAACTTTAGGTGCTCGTTCGGTAGGAAGTTTCCTTGAACTCCCTGCCTGAGCAGGTCCTGAAGTGGAGGTAGCAACATGGGGCGACCCACAAGAAGATCTACCATTGGTCGAAACCACACGTGTTTCGGCCAGAAAGGGGCTATGAGCAGGACGTAACAATCGTCTCTTGCCACCTTTTCTACCACTTTTGGAAGCAGCGAGATTGGAGGGAAGGCATAAGCCGTCAGTCCCTTCCAATCCACTGACAGAGCGTCTACGGCGTACGCCCTCGGGTTGCGAGTCCGAGAGCAATACACCGGTAGCTGTTTGTTCTGGTACGAAGCAAACAGATCGATCGCTGGGTGACAAAATCGTACAAAGATTGTCTGTGCTATCTGAGGTGCTAGCGACATTTCCGTAGGGCCGGACGTTCCAGGGATACAAAAAGTGCGGGAGCGGGGAGCACCGCTCCCAGGAAGCAACAGTTAAAATTGAGGAAATCATGCCAGTGCTTTAAAAAACTAAAAGGAGGAAAAAGGAGGAAGGACTGAGTAGAAAGAGAAAAAAGAAGGAAGAGAAAAAAAAGAAGAGAGAAAAGAGAAAGAGGAAAAAGGGGGAAAAAGAAGGAAAAAAGAAAAGAGAGGAAAAGCCTGACGAATAGTACATTATAAATGTACCAGTTATACATGGGAATAGGTACAATACAATACAACTCATATTTGAGGAAATTTACAATTATCATCAGGACAGGCATTCAATGAAAAACAGTGAAAAAAAGCGAGTCGAGTCGTGAAGGTGGACATAATGGAGAATATCTGAGGAAAGTTATACAACATGTACAATGAGGGTTCCGACTTTTGAGCCATAGGAAATTCAATTTATCAATGCAGCACTAAAATTGAAGAAAGAGCTGTTGAGGATGACCTGGAAAACCTTGAGGAAATTTATATTGGATCGATGAGATACAAAGAACAAAGAAGAACCATTATTAAAAGAATTTGAGGATATAATATTTTGCTAAATGGACAAAAAAGAAAGACAAAACCAAATTGATAGTCACATTTACAAGAAAAAGGCCTTATAATGCAATAATGTTGAAAGTTTAAAAAAAAAATGTACATCTCCCTATGATGTAATCGAAAATCCTAAAACGGACTAATGAATCAGGTTCAATGGCGTGTCTACTGCATTTTACTTCTTTTCTATCCAATTTTAAGGAGCAATCGGTTGAATCGACACCAATTTTTTGCGCGCTATGCGCGCATATTTCAAGGATATCATTTCAAAGCTTGTTCAAAGCCAAATATAACCTAATTGTGGTCAAATTCATGTAAGTAGTGAATAAATATCGCATGTTTTCTGCAAACAAATAATCTCGAAAAAGACGTGAAGTCATTCAGGTAATAGGAAAACTTGCCACCCCCCTCCCCTACCTCTACCGGAGAAATCCTGATAACGCCACTGAACAGGTTGAACGCGCAATGATAAAAACGCACAGTTTCCAATGATGTACCCTCCTGGGAGGTTAGTTCGTTGTCATAATGTATGAGTAGATATTAAGCTGATTTATGTAAAAACACAAATAATATTATGTAAACATTCTTGCTTGAAGCTATTTTATGTTACCATGGTTCTGGTTTGTTTGAGGAAATCTTGATTCTTAGAACCATGCTCCTGAGGAAGAAATAACTTTTTGCACCCCTGGGACGTTCGTCCCCTGGAAAGATCGTCTGCCAAGGATGTTTGTGACACCCGCGATGTCAATTGCCCTCAATGAGATCTGGTGGGCTCGACACCACGTGATCAGTCTCATGGCGTGGCAACAGAGGGTGGGAGATCTTGTCCTGCCCTCCCTGTTCAGGTAAGCTACCACTGTTGAGTTGTCCGTCTGGACAAGGACACTGTGTCCCTGTAGATCGGATTCGAACCATAGGAGAGTCTTCTCCACCGCCCAAAGTTACCTGAGCTTCTATGCTCGACCACAGGCCAGAGGCCCTGTTGTCGAGCCAGTGCCCCCCCACCCCCCATCCCAACAACGACGCGTCTGTCGTGATGACACGACTCGTCAGCGGGGAAAAACCATCCCCACTGTCAGGTTGGCAGGTTGGTACCACCAGTAAAGTTCCTCCTTGATCAGGTCTGAGATAGGAACCATCCTGGACACTGAGTCAGGGCCGTCAGATGGGGGGTGGGGGGGGGGGGGGGGGTGCGTTGGGTGCGTCCCCCTTGAAAATCTTTTTTTTTTCCTTTTTTTTTTTAGGGGAAATAATGTCAATGACATTATATCCCCGGGGGAAATAATGTCAATGACATTATATCCCCGGGGGAAATAATGTCAATGACATTATATCCCCGGGGGAAATAATGTCAATGACATTATTTCCCCGAGGATTTTTCCAAAACTAAATATCGAACGTAAACTTACCGTAAATTGGATTAAATGTTAAGTAAAATTCCTTGATTTTGCAATCGGACCGCCGCGTCGAAACTTCATTTTCTTGAGGACTTCCTATTATTCATGATATAAACAGTATAATAAAGTCGTGCATAATGCACGACTTTATTATCATTGCTGGGGTCATTATGCAAATTCGAATTGACCTTTGCTCTAAACACTCATTCTGTCGAATCACCACGTGGAAATGAACAAATATTTTTCATTAAAAAAGGTTGAATTACGGCGACTATTAATTGGAATATTATTAACTTTTTGAAACATCTTTATCGGGAATAAATTTCAAAATCAATATGCTGTCTTGATGGTAAGAAAATCTTACTAAAAGTAAGCTTATATGACTTTTAAAATAGAATTTAACGAGCGATATTTAATTTTGGTGTGTTTTATCGGTCATGAACTTTTCATTATTGCAATTGCATGATTGATAGATTTTATCATTTTTGATTGAAAATAGCAAATTCTCAGGGAAATTTCACTTTTAGCAAACATGCAAGCCTCTTGGTTTTTGCCTACAAAAAAAATTGTGTTTTTCTTAGTTTCAAATTTCAATGATAGTAAAACTACTCATAAAACATGTTGTTTTATGAATGGAAAATGGGGTCAACGATGGCAAGATACATGAAAATTGTGTCCTAAATTCGCTGTAATGCTCAGATGCTCTGAGTCAGAGCTTCCGGTGGGGGTTCGCCCCCTGGACCCCCACCAGGGGCCCTAAGGCGGGCCCTTGAACCCCACCCGTTATTGGCTTCGCGCCAGAGGCGCTCGTGGCATGGCGCCAAGGCGCTCGCATCGTCAGCGTGCTGCAGCACTAACACTCTGACGTCATACTACTACTTCCGGTAAAAAATCGTGAAAACGCACCCCCCTTGGGCAAAAGTGTCTGACAGCCCTGTGAGTGAACACTTGGCTTGTAATGCACCAGCAGGTGAATCTGAATTACCCTCATATGGAACCGGCAATACGGAATCAGATCTACCATGCTGGCCATAAGACCCAAAACTTTGAGCCATGCCACCGCTGGCGCTACACTCGCCTCCGCTAGGACGCGAGCGCAAGCAGCCATGTTGTTCACTCGAGCCAGGGAAGGCATAGCCCGACCATTTCGTAGGTCTAGCCGTGCTCCGAGGTATATCGGAAACTGAGTCGGAACGAGATTGGATTTCTTGTAGTTCACTACAAAGCCCAGTCGCGTAATAACCTGGATGACTAGCTGTATGTGGTGCGCTGTCTCTTCTCGAGACTTCGCATACACTAGCCAATCGTCCAGATACTGACATATGTTGACGCCCCGGCGTCTCAAGTAAGCTTCCACCTCTCTCACTACCCGGGTAAACACCCTGGGTGCAGTGGAGAGGCCGAAGGGCAGACATGTGAACATGTACGTCTGATCTTGAACTTGGAAACGCAACCATTTCTGGTCTTCGGGGGCAATCGGAACGTGAAGGTAAGCATCCTTGAGGTCCAAGGACGCTGCCCATTGATCTTTAATCGGGCAGCGGAGGACGGAGGCCAATGTCTCCATCCTGAAACGCTGAGGTTTGATAAAACAATTCAGCGGTTTCAGGTTGAGAATTGGTCTCCAGTCGCCTGTCTCCTTTGGTGCTGGGAAAAACGTAGACCAATAACCCCCATGAACGGGGGAAGACTGGGACAATAGCCCTCTTGTCCCTCAGGGACACCACTTTGTTCACGATGAGTGTTCGAAGGGCTCTGTCGGCAGGCAAATGTGTTTGCCTGCGACGCGAGTGCGGTGGCTGGGTGAGAGTAAACTCGATCTTGTAACCCCGCGTGACCGTCTTCAGTAGCCAGTTGGATGGCGAAATGGTGTGCCATTTCGCGCTGAACTGTAGCAAGCGCCCGCCCGCCCACCGGTGGATACGAGTCCACCGGTGACACCACCGTCTGCAGAGGAGCTAAGAGCTCCCCGGACGGGTGGATGGCAGGCGCCGCACCCTCAGGAGGAAGGCTTCTGACCAGAGGTACCGCCCTTGGACGCTGGCTTCGAAGGCTTCCCCCGACTACCACGGCGTCTCTTCCCAGCGGAAGGAGCCCCGGCAGCTGAGGGTATGGCCACTGAAGGAACCGCACTTGAAGAACCCTTGGCGGCCATTTTGAATTTTCGAACTTTAGTGGTATCAAAAAACGGGTAACGGATTCGTGTTCTACATCAAATTTAGCCACAAAAACAAGTCGTTTTGAAAAAAAGCATGGTGATTTGCCCAACCCTACTAAAAGCAAAAGCCTGAAAATGTTGTTAATACCCCTTTACAAAACCAAAAAAACAAACACAGACAACACAAAACAAGCAAAATTATAATCCTATTAAAGCGTGACAAGAAAGAATATTCTTTACAGTGGCAACAAATCAATGGGCTATTTTTCTTACAATAAAGCTTTAAAGTATATGTAAGCTTATCTACATGTAATATACGAGCCTATCATGAGTTGTAAAGTGATACTATAAACAAAATTTCGTTTAAATTTACTAATAGATTTTTTGAACATTTCATGTACTTCGGTAAGTTATTCCAGACTTTGGGACCAGTGTTTAGAAGAATAGTAACTGTTCCCATTCGATGTGAAACTGGTAATATTATAGCCGTGGTTGGACTGATGTTCAGTGAAAAGTCCATCGAATGAATGTGAAAGCATACCATTATTGTATTTATACATAAATATTCCTGTTTGTTAAATCGTACATATCAAAAAAAGTTCAGCGCATTGTATCTCTCGAATAAAAGTTTTGACAGAGATTATATATAGGTGAAATAGTCTGCAAAGCATGTTTTTGTAACTTATACACTAATTCAAACATTTTTGTTTGCATTTCCCCATAGAAGCAAGCCGTATAATTTAAATATGGTAATATCAATGAACAACATAATTTATACAGTGCTTGTTCAGGCAGAAAGTGCTTAACCCTAACCCCTGAGGCACCTTTTCCAAAGATTTTTTTTTGTGGTCAAATAGCGAGGGGAAAAAGTGCCCCCATGCCCCTGGGCTCGAACCCCGGACCTCTGGGTTCAGAGGCAGACGATCTACCGCTAGGCCATGGGGTGGGGGGGGGGGGGGGGGGACCATACATGGCGGAGTATATTCCGCCATGTATATACCCTGGGGTCATTATTTCATCGAAAAACTGCCGAGCCGGGTGACACAAGCACACCGCATCGTAGTAATTCGTAGTACTCAAGAGTGTTAGGGTTAAAACACCAATATTTCTTGCACACAATTTGCATACATTATCAATTTGTTTTTTCCATGTTAAATTATCACCTATTGTATACCTAAGAATTTTCTTCTTCAACACAAGAAAGTTTGCAACCATCAAGATAAATATCATATCTACTATCTATGTTTTTTGCTCCCAGCAACATTAAATTTGTCTATTTTTCATTTAAAGATAATTTATTTGCCTTGAACCAGTTGCATACTTCCTTTATAATTAGCTGAACTGTTTCACATAATGTGTTAACATCTTTATGTGAAAAGAAACATGTTGTATCATCTGCAAATAATATTGTTTTCAATAGCTTAGACGTAAAACAAATATCATTCATATATAATGAAAAGTACAGGTCTAAATATGGATCCTTGAGGTACGCCACATTGGATATCTTCATTTCCAGAATTATATGATACAAATTGGTTCCTACTAGTTAGATAATTTTTAAACCCTTTCTGAGATACACTTCTAAAACCATATAAGTGGCTAATAAAATATTATGATCAATAGTATCAAAAGCTTTTGACAAATCCATAAAGATGCCTACAGTATTCATATCATCATCAATAGCCTTGTACTTACATCATTTATCTTCATTTCCAGAATTATATGATACAAATTATATGACTCATCAAGCGCAATCACTACTCAACAGAATGGAGACCTCAGTGGGCAGAGTTGGGCTCAAAATGAATGCTGCAAAGATGAAGTACATGTCCTTCAACCAGACGCAAGTACCTGTAATCACCACAAGCGAAGGTATGTGCCTTGATAAAGTGGAAGATTTCAAATACCTTGGAGCCTGGATGAACAGCACTGAAAAGGACATCAAAACACGCAAAGCAGCTGCATGGAGAGCTTGTGGCAAACTTAGTCAGTTATGGAAGGCTAAATCACTATCCAGCTCAAAGAGAAAAAAAAGCTCAAAGAAAGACTGTTCATCATAGCTACAGTAGACTCAGTTCTCCTTTATGGATGTGAGGCATGGACAGTCACCCCAAAGCTTGGTAAACAACTGGATGGATACTGCACTAGGATGCTAAGATCTGTGTTTAACATCAACTGGAGTCAGCATGTGACAACTAATATGGGGACATGCCAAAAGTCTCGGACAAGATCAGAGAACGCAGAGCAAGATTTGCTGGACACTGCTTCAGGGGGTCCAAGGAGCTTGTACACAAACTCATACATTGGATTCCAAAGCACGAAGTAAGAAAGCGTGGTAGACTAGCCCTGACCTATTGACATACTAAAACGTGATACAGGACTGCAGGTGGAAGAAATCAAGACAGCTATGTTGGAAAGGATCAAGATCTGGAGAGGCATCGTGGTTCGGAAAAATCATCTGCCATAATTAGTCAAGTAAAGTCACATCATAATATAAAATCAACTACAGCCATGTATGTAGAATGATTTGTACTAAAACCATACTGTTTTTTTACAATGAATCATTTCTGGACAAAAAAATAAAAATCATAGCTACGATTGTACACAATACGTTCAAGAATCTTCGAAATACATGGGAGAACAGAAATAAAGTTTGTCTTGAGAAGCTTAATTTAATGTCACTGTTCAATAGATATGTATGCATGTACCTTGCAATTTCAATTGTTTCTTAATGTCTTTATGGGAAATACAACATGGATTTTGAATATATTTCATTTAACTCCCGTCACAAAAATACCCTCAAATTTTGTCACACTTTATGCCTGACACATAGAACAATTTTGCACATCTGAACCGAGAAATAATATCATTACATGCAGGGATACATACTCTAAAATCTTTTGCGGTGAAGGTACTCGTAAAATTGTAAAGTATAATGATTTTGTAACTTGTAATAACTGTACTCTACATTTTCATTTAAATTGTATTACTGATAGTATAACTGAGTTTCAGCAGACAAAGAATTGGATCTGTAATGATTGTTTCTTTAAATTTTGCAATGATGGGAACTTCCATTTAGTGACCATTTTGTTGATCTAATCTGTAAATTACAAAAGGGTCTAAAAATTGTTCATGTAAATATTCAGAGTATAATTAATAAAATTGATTATATTAACCTTCTTTTACATGATAACGAAATGCATGTTCTATGTTTAAACAAAACATGGTTAGACGATGAGATTCAGAATTTGTGAGGCTCGTACGAACAAATTAATTTTACCCCCGCACCATAATGGGACTGTCCCAAGCATATTGTTCTGTCTGACTAGCTTATGCAAAAGTGTAACAAAAAGATTTTGTTTGTATCGTTGTTACCATGTGAATAACATTAATCTGAAATATATTATAGTGACAACTCTATCCATTTGTAGCAACTTTACACAATAACCCTAACCGCACTGAATCTCACTATAAATCTCACTGCCAGAAACTATCTCCAGGCACGTGCTGCTGCATTGCCGCGATGACGTCACCTACCGCAGGCATATGTGGCCACGGAGTTTGTGGCCGCATATGACCTAGGGAGTTAGCTCAGTCGGTAGAGGGACAGACTTGGGTGCGGATGGTCCGGCGATCAAATCCCGGGGGGTGCTGGGTGATTTTTCGGGTAAAAAAAATAGAACTTTTTCCCCCCTCCCCCCGATACGCACAAAAAACTAGCTTTACTGGTTAGGGTTAAAGTAATTTTATCTAAAGAAGTTCACTTTAAAGTATTAGTCTCTGAACTGATGATTGTATGTACATTGTATTTCTCAAATTCATGCTTGCTCTTTTGGCAGTCCACTTCCCAGCACCAGCAGAAAACAAAATGAACTGATACATTATATTACTCAAATAAAAAAAAACACATGTTAAACATCCCCTCATCATGTGCTTTCGGGGTCCACTTCAAAAACAAAATCAGTCAAACTTTTTGGGTAAGGTGTTTCATAGTTTCAAATGTTTGTAAAAAATGTCAACTCCGGGTCTTGGTAAGGTGTTTCATAGTTTCAAATGTTTGTAAAAATTTCCAACTCCAAGTCGTTTCCGAATTATGGCCCTTCAAAGTTCAGGTGGTACCCCCCCCCCCCCCCCCCCCCCCCCCCCGCACCTTAAGGTATGTGCAATTTGCGTCATTGAATATGTTGCCTTTTTTTGAAATGCCCATAATTATTAGAGTACCTTTAAACTATGCAATATGAAGCTTGTTTCTGATTATCAACCATGATTTTAGAGGGTCTTAAAATGGAAATGAATTTGATTGACAAACTAACGAACTTGAGAACAGTTTTAGGTTGGGTTGTGTTTCTTATTTCAAAGGTCCTCTAATGGGCATTTCAAAATGCAAAATATTCAAAAACTTGAATGGCACACACCTGAGAGGTGACCCGTGCCAATTTTTAAAATTTGGGTTGATTTGAGACAGAATAACCCAACAGTATTATGACCCGTACCAATCACAGGATTATTTCTTTCTTACATAATATTAAACATGCATTTTAAACAAGAGAAAAATTACAAATAAATAAAATATATCACTAACATATCATTGTAACAGCTTTTCCCTTTATTATGCATTTTAACCCCTCCCCCCCCCCCCCAAAAAAAAAAATCACCCAATTATGAGTAAAATAAAAATTCCATTCAATGGAATAGGAGCGGTCTAAGAGAAAGGCATGTTTTGTAACCATTTTCTGGAATCGAAAGTAATTTAAATCATGTGTTTCATACAAACTTATTACCAGGACAATGGCGTATTTTCCCTCAAAGGTCCTCTAATAGGCAATTATAAACACAAAATATTCAACGACACGAATCGCATCACTTGAAGTGGGGGTACCATCCAAAATCCAAAAAAAGACCAATAATTCCAAAACGACTTGGATTTTGGAATTTTGCATGTGTTCATTATACCTATAGATGTACATTAGAAATGAATTTCAGCCAAATCTGATAGGTGACCCGTTCCACCATGGTTGATTTGACACGGAATGACCCATATTACAGATTTAAAAACTTCATCTACATGCTTTAAAATGATGACATGTATAATTGTTGGTAGCTCATTCTCTTAGCCAACAAAAAATGAACACTTTGTATTGATTTTGTTGAGTTTTTATTGTTCTGTGCTCGGTCAGATTTAGCAGGCTGCGACAAATCGCCTGCTCGATAGCCCGGGGCAACCATTTTTTTGTCCGGGCTAGCTGAACCACAGGACATGCTGCCCGATCGGGCAAGTACAAATGCTCACAAGAAAACATAATAAAGTCGCCAATTTGGCAATAATATCACAAGTTTGTAGTCAGTTTTTGAGTTTTACCTTTGTAAATATAATGAAACACAAAGATGTACCCATATTCCTTCGTTAATTCCCTTCCGTTATTATTTAATAAATAAAACGGTGCCGCTTATAGCTTTTAATTCATAAAAACAAGAACCTCGCTATCAGAGGCCGCAATTTCGGTGATCGAAGGGCTTAATGCACATGTTTAAACCGTGCATGAGTGGCGACGTGGCGATTTCGCAAGATCTCGGGAAATCTCAAGTAATCTCGAGTCAAAACATGTGGTCTCTATTTATTAGCATGACATCATTTTCTCGGGCTTCGGAAAGTCGAACAAATCCGAAAGAAATGAAAAATTGTAAAATGGACCTTTCCCACGGTCACAACGCATGCGTAATGATGATTTAGGTCAGTTGAAGATAGTGGCTATTGCATGATGGGAAGGGAAAATAGCGACTGCCGCGATTGTGTAGTTTGCTACCGATTGTCGTAAAAACGATGGCAAAAAATGGCATAATCGGCAAGAAATCTGACCCATCAATACCATTTTAAAAGTCTTAAAAATATCGCAATGTTATTCGGGCAAAATCGGGCAAGTAAAAGTTGACCTAGCCTTGCCCGATCGGGCAATTAAAAAAAAAAAATCATCGCGGCCTGAGATTTAGGCCTGTCACTTGTGGAGTTAGGTGCGGTATTACAGGTTTTTTTAAGGGCCTTGGCTATTAGGAGCTATTTATGTGTATATTATATTCGCCTGATGATTGGACAAAATGACCGTATGGGATTGTCCATGAAACTCAGAGTAGCGATAATATTCCGGAAGGTCTATACCTCTGAATTTTTATACGCTCTACCGTTTACGGTATTGAGCACTCTATTCAAATGTCGTAGTCTAACCAGAAATGGTTGTCAATAATAATTATATGTGTATATTATATATTCTAACAGTAGCCCTTTTTTGCTAAATGTAACGAGATTTTTGTTACTATTATACATGTATATGTATAGGGATCGTATATTAGCTATCGCTATCAGCTAAAGGGGTACCCCTAACAAAAGTAATGTTTAGCTTATATTAGCTACCCCTATCTGCTAATGGGCTATCTTGATTTTATATTTTTTCCCCTGGAAAACGTAGCTATTGAGCTATCAGCTATCACAACCCGTTAGCTTATATAAGCTACCCCTATCTGCTAATGGGCTATCTTGATTTTATATTTTTTCCCTCGAAATCGTAGCTATTGAGCTATCAGCTATCACAACGCGTTAGCTTATATTAGATACCCTCATCTGCTCCACTACTTCATTCTCTGCACTGGCTACCAGTTGATAAAAGAATCAAGTTCAAAACCCTTACGTCTATAAATCCATCACTGGTTCTGCCCCCATATACATATCTGAGTATATTTCCATCTATGTTCCATCTAGACAAGGTCTACGATCTGCCATTGACAAAACCCGTCTTGTTGTGCCAGCCAGCCATAAACGCATTGGAGCTAACTCATTTGCTGTGGCTGGCCCAACACTATGGAATAGCACCCCATCTACATTAAGATCCAGCAACAGTATCATAAACCTTCAAACATAATCTCAAGACTCATTTGTTTTAGTAACTGATTATCTGTTCATTTTCTTTCCATTCACTTTTGTATGTTGCCTGGGGTAAATTGTATTGTTTATGTTTTATCTTTTGTTAAGCGCTGTGATCATTTTTGGAACAGCGCTATATAAGCAACGCTATTATTATCTGCTAAGGGGCTATCTTGATTTTATATTTTTTTCCCTCGAAAACGTAGCTATTGAGGTATCAGCTATCACAACCCGTTAGCTTATATTAGCTACCCCTATCTGCTAATGGGCTATCTTGATTTTATATTTTTTTCCCCCTGGAAATCGTAGCTATTGAGCTATCAGCTATCACAACCCGTTAGCTTATATTAGCTACTCCTATCTGCTAATGGGCTATCTTGATTTTTTCTTCTTTTTTTTTCCCCTGGAAATCGTAGCTATTGAGCTATCAGCTATCACAACCCGTTAGCTTATATTAGCTACCCCTATCTGCTATTGCTAATGGGCTATCTTGATTTTATATTTTTTCCCCTGGAAATCGTAGCTATTGAGCTATCAGCTATCACAACCCGTTAGCTTATATTAGCTACCCCTATCTGCTAATGGGCTATCTTGATTTTATTTTATTTTTTCCCTGGAAATCGTAGCTATTGAGCTATCAGCTATCACAACCCGTTAGCTTATATTAGCAACCCCTATCTGCTAATGGGCTATCTTGATTTTATATTTTTTCCCCTGGAAATCGTAGCTATTGAGCTATCAGCTATCACAACGCGTTAGCTTATATTAGCTACCCCTATCTGCTAATGGGCTATCTTGATTTTATTTTTTTCCCCCTGGAAAACGTAGCTATTGAGCTATCAGCTATCACAACCCGTTAGCTTATATTAGCTACCCCTATCTGCTAATGGGCTATCTTGATTTTATTTTTATTTTTTCCCTGGAAAGTGTAGCTATTGAGCTATCAGCTATCACAACCGGTTAGCTTATATTAGCTACCCCTATCTGCTAATGGGCTATCTTGATTTTATATTTTTTTCCCCTGGAAAACGTAGCTATTGAGCTATCAGCTATCACAACCCGTTAGCTTATATTAGCTACCCCTATCTGCTAATGGGCTATCTTGATTTTATATATTTTTTCCCTGGAAAACGTAGCTATTGAGCTATCAGCTATCACAACCCGTTAGCTTATATTAGCTACCCCTATCTGCTAATGGGCTAGCTTGATTTTATATTTTTTTACCCTGGAAAACGTAGCTATTGAGCTATAAGCTATCACAACCCGTTAGCTTATATTAGCTACCCTATCTGCTAATGGGCTATCTTTATTTTATATTTTTCCCTCGAAAACTGTAGCTATTGAGCTATCACTCAGCTATCACAACCCATTAGCTTATATTAGCTACCCCTATCTGCTAATGGGCTATCTTGATTTTATTTATTTTTTCCCCTGGAAAACGTAGCTATTGAGCTATCAGTTATCACAACGCGTTAGCTTATATTAGCTACCCCTATCTGCTAATGGGCTATCTTTATTTTATATTTTTTCCCTCGAAAACTGTAGCTATTGAGCTATCAGCTATCACAACCCTGTTAGCTTATATTAGCTACCCTATCTGCTAATGGGCTATCTTTATTTTATATTTTTCCCCTCGAAAACTGTAGCTATTGAGCTATCAGCTATCACAACCCGGTTAGCTTATATTAGCTACCCCTATCTGCTAATGGGCTATCTTAATTTTATATTTTTTCCCCTCGAAATCGTAGCTATTGAGCTATCAGCTATCACAACGCGTTAGCTTATATTAGCTACCCCTATCTGCTAATGGGCTATCTTGATTTTATATTTTTTTCCCCTGGAAATCGTAGCTATTGAGCTATCAGCTATCACAACCCGTTAGCATATATTAGCTACCCTATCTGCTAATTGGCTATCTTTATTTTATATTTTTTCCCTCGAAAACTGTAGCTATTGAGCTATCAGCTATCACAACCCGTTAGCTTATATTAGCTACCCCTATCTGCTAATGGGCTATCTTGATTTTACATTTTTTCCCCCTCGAAAACGTAGCTATTGAGCTATCAGCTATCACAACCCGTTAGCTTATATTAGCTACCCCTATCTGCTAATGGGCTATCTTTATTTTATATTTTTTCCCCTCGAAAACGTAGCTATTGAGCTATCAGCTATCACAACCCGTTAGCTTATATTAGCTACCCCTATCTGCTAATGGGCTATTTTTATTTTATATTTTTTTCCCTCGAAAACTTAGCTATTGAGCTATCAGCTATCACAACCCGTTAGCTTATATTAGCTACCCCTATCTGCTAATGGGATAGCTTTATTTCATATTTTTTCCCCTCGAAAACGTAGCTATTGAGCTATCAGCTATCACTATATTAGTTACCCCTATCTGCTAATGGGCTAGGCCTATCTTTATTATATATTTTTTCCCTCATTGAAAACTTAGCTATTGCGGCTATCAGCTATCACAACCCCTTAGCTTATATCAGCTACCCCTATCTGCTAATGGGCTATCTTTATTTTATATTTTTTCCTCAAAGAAAACTGTTACGAAAGGTTTCCGAAAAATCTGTTGTTCGATAATAATTATGGTAAATTATGGCCGCTTAGAAAGTGTTATCATGCATATAAGAATTTTAACTTTTATTGGCTTTCTACACCTGCACGTTTTAAAGAACGACCAATCGTGTGTTCCGGGATCGATTTGATGTTTTAACGCTTAATAAGGGTTTAAATTTCTATGGCTTCTAACACCAAGTTAAAAACACCAACAATGTGATGTTTAAACTCTTAACATGCTTTTAATACCGGTTTAAACGTCATTGGCTTCCTACACCAAAGTTATATCAAATGTAACCACCTTAACACTTTCCACGCGGCAGGCAGCTGCAGACGACATTCCAAAATTTCACAAAATGTTTCAAAAATGTCAAAATTATTGTATTTCATTACCATATTTGGAATCACCGTGAGAAATGCATTGAAATAAGTACAAACATGCCTTGTGTTTGGTCAGTAATCTTTGAGATAGACTTTGAAAATTATGAAAGGTTTCTGAAAAATCTCTTTTGTGTATGGTAAAAATAATAGCCGTGTGGAAAGCGTTAAAAGGTGTTTACATTTTTACATTTTATTGGCTTTTTTAAGAACGACCCTTGATGTGTTTGGGAAACGATCAAGTTAATGTTTTATCTTATAATATATTGTTGTAATAGCTAATATCAGCTATAGCTAGGTTTATGATAAAGTAAAAATATAACTACCATTAGCGCATAACCCGATATTAGCTATCAATAGCTGACATTAGCTACCAATAGCTTATATAAGCTACCAATAGCGTATTATTAGATTGTTGTAATACTGTAAAAGCCAATATTTTCGCGTACAGATATTTTCGCGGATTTTGATATCAAAGACATTTTGCGAATTGTTTTTTTCGCGGGCGACCGTCTGAAAGCATTGCATGAATGTGTAAAGCAATATTTTCGCGTGTTATAATTTTCGCGGAAAAAGATTTTGCGCGAAAAGCGCGAAAATAAAACCACCGCGAATATTTCAGCTTCTACAGTTAGCTAATAGCTGGTATAAATATCTATGTCTAGAATAAAGAAGAAATCGAACTACCATCGCATTAGCGAATATTAGCTATATTAGCTAGCGCTCTATTAAGCCGATATCAGCTTAGTTAGATAGCAATAGCTTATATGATTGTTATAATAGAAGGTTGTAATAGCTAATATCAGCTATAGCTAGATTTAGAATAAAGTAAGAATCTATGTACCATTATCCTATTAGCCAATTTTAGGTATCGATAGCTTATATTGGCTACCAATAGCTTATATTAGCTACCCGTAGCTTATAATAGATTGTTGTAATAGCTCATATCAGCTATAGCTAGGTTTATAATAAAATAAAAATCTAACTATTAGCGCATAACCAGATATTAGCTATCAATAGCTGATATTAGCTACCAATAGCTGATATTAGCTACCAATAGCTTATATTAGCTTCCAATAGCGTATATTAGATTGTTGTAATAGCTAATATATCTATGTTTACAATAAAGAAGAAATCGAACTATCATATCGCATTAGCGGGTAGTAGCTTATATTAGCTAGCGCTCTAGTTAGCCGATATCAGCTTATATTAGATAGCAATAGCTTATATGATTGTTATAATACTAATAGAAGGTTGTAATAGCTAATATCAGCTATAGCTAGATTTAGAATAAAGTAAGAATCTATGTACCATTATCCTATTAGCCAATATTAGGTATCGATAGCTTATATTGGCTACCAATAGCTTATATTAGCGCATAACCTGATAACTATTAGCGCATAACCCGATATTAGCTACCAATAGCTGATATTAGCTACCAATAGCTGATATTAGCTACCAATAGCTTATATTAGTGAAAAGGCTTGTTTTTATTCATTCCATATCTTTTAGACACATAGGTATGATGTTTAAATAAATGTCAGGCACAATAGTAGTACTGATGGGAACAGTTTTGATATAAATTTTAATTTTGATCAACGGCCAATTAGCCTCGTTAATCCAGGTAATTAGTATGCATTGCATAATCTCATGTCATTCCGCAACGCAAAAGTACAATTTTTCAGGATAGCAAGAAAAAAAATGTACCCTATTTTCATTTAACTATTTTTTCTCTGCACACAATTGACATGCTTCACAATGACCAAAATTTTTTTGGAAAATTCTGTTAATTAATAGCCCTAACGAGCGTTGCGGAATGACGTGTTGCGGAATGACGGTGCGGAATGACAAAGGTATTAATCCCTATATTTAGGCAATTTATTGAGCAAATTGTGATATTTTTGTGTACTTGTTGGTATAAGATCATCCTTATTTATGATAATTCATTCAAATATGGACTCTAAACTTCTAACAAAGTTTCAAAATTGATGAAAACTCATAATTTGCTGAATTAGGCAACTTTGATGTGCAAGCTGTTGAATTCGGCAACTAAATCACAAAATCATGGCTACTTTACCTGTAAATGATGATTTCAATGTGAAAATAGTTGGGTTATTTGTATTCACGAATTTGTAACATATGAAATGCCACTGATTACTCTTTCTTTTATTTTTTATGCATATTAAAGCATAAAAACATGTTTTTTCTTTTCTCTATTCCATGGAGTTTTGCACACAAATTCACACTGTCATTCCGCAACGTCATTCCGCAACACCTACTTTTATTTTTTGATGACCTACTAGAAATCCTAGCTGATGATTAAGTTTTATGAAAATGCTTTTGTCAGTTAGCTAACACTTCAAACCTTCTAAAAAGTAACTTCAATAATGATACACTCTAAAAAGTTCACAGAGTTTTCACTTTGTGTAAACATGTAAAAAAAACACCAATCGTCTGCGTCATTCCGCAACGCAAATTTGCATATGCAAATTAGGATACTTGGAAGCGCAGTCTAATTTTTTCCCTAGGTTTATTTTTTGAGTATCAATCGCTATTATCAAATAAAGTTGTAAAATGGGGAGTAACTACAAATCTCTGGGTTTTACACCCAAAAGAAAGTGGATTTTTGTGTGTAAATGTCATTCCGCAACGCGTGGAATTGCCCATATTAGATGTATTTGAGTACTATACTAATATACCATATTAGCTAGCTATAGCTGATAATAGCTACGGCATTAACGGGTTAATTGTAGTAGCTAATATCTTATTACCTATAGCTAATATCTAATATCCCCCTTTATTACCTAATAATATCATCCAATATCAGCTACAAGTACCATTAGCTAGTATCCGCAATAGCTGAGGCTATTGGTGGCTATTAGGTTTCTAATGCAGCTAAATGTCGCACCTTAATGCACTTGTGGCAGGCGTGCGTACATGTACATGTAGTCCCAACTTATATGCTCATTTTGTGGTAGCAGGTCAAATTTTTTAAT
Organism: Ophiura sarsii; assembly: GCA_035610835.1. Classification (NCBI taxonomy): domain Eukaryota; kingdom Metazoa; phylum Echinodermata; class Ophiuroidea; order Amphilepidida; family Ophiuridae; genus Ophiura; species Ophiura sarsii. The sequence goes on along the minus strand of CM069449.1, from coordinate 76,744,673 downwards.
ACAATTTGCACAGTGGTTTCTGTATAGTTTCCGCTGTCATATATACCTGGGTATTTGCGAAGCTGTCAAATACCCGAGACATTTTATGTCAAATACCCGGATATTATTTAATACCCCAGTGATACGACATCGTACAACCGGGTTATCGAAAAATACCCGGGTATTTGAAGAAAAAATCCAGAGTAATTCTAAATGCCCCAGTTTTATGACACAACACTGGAGTATAGGCCTACTGCACAATAGATGTGCTTAACTGCACAGCTAAATCGTAAACACATTGTGACGTATGTGGGACTGGGGCATTAGCCCTACTAACGAGTCAGTCTTAAAGGGGGATGTTCCCATTGCAACCTCATCCCCAAGGGCTCAACTGGAAGTAGTATGACTTTTGATGTCAAATGAAAGCCCGGTGGTTTCTCTTTGTATTCAGAGGTGTAACACATGATCGTTCCAGGATCTTGAAATACCCCCCTATTTGACTGCGTTTCGCGGACAATTTGACTAATTTGACCCCCTTTTTCGCACAAAATCGCGGACATTTGGTCTTAAAATAACCCCCCTTTTTTCAACATTTCGAGGACACTTTCTGAGAAATCCCTGTTTTTGCGCAAAAACGAGGACACATTGGTTCAAAATAGGCCTACCCCATTTTCCTATACCAGGGACAATTTGAAATATGACACAACACTCATTCTTATTTGTTTTTCTTTTCGCGGACTCAGCTTCCAAACTACACCCCTAGTATTTTGAAATCACGGACATAGCCTCCGCAAAACACCCCTATATTTTGAAATCGCGGACAAAGCTTCCATAATGACCCCTATTCTTTTTAAATCGCGGACATAGATTCAAAATACACCCCTAATTTGGTGAAATCGCGGACATTTTATGTCCAGGGAATTTCCGCGGATATGGTATGAAAACACCCCCCTTTCCTGCGATTTTTGGAATGATCATGCGTACCCAAAGTCAATGTTGACTGAAACCACCGGGAATGAAAGCCTATATTTTTCTCATCATAATCCCAACATTTCAGCTTCAAATTCACTATACTTTAAAAGGTACATGTACAGCAGAAAATGAAAATTTTGAGTTTCTTATGTTTACATAACAGCCTCATCCCCAGTGTCACACACATAATTTTGCCCCAGGAGAGAAAATAAGATGCAAGCTTGAAGCTTTAGGTGAAACTTCACAAACTGTGTCAATCAGTTAAGAGTGAAATTTACACATGTCAAAATGGGCACAACCTCCTTTAATGCAATGTATATGACTGAAAAAACATGCACAATTTAAAGAAAAGATATAGAATTTACACCTTACCCAAAATAAGAAACGGGGCTGAGCCAACTACGTTGATATAAGGTACTCCAATGTAGCTCATCAGTCCAAATGAAGAAATAATGGCAAGTCCAGCGGAGACCACACCCAAAGATGCCAACCATGGCTTGGACCTAACATTGTCCTTCATAATGCTTGACCAAATTGAGAAATTGATCAGTATTGTGAATGTTATGGAGAATAATGGAAATACAGCTCTTGAGGCGTCATCAAGCTCATCTTCCAATGATTGAGATGCTCTTCTGTGAACTACAATTTCATCTGATTTGAAATCCTTCACTTGCTTCAGGAATTCCTTTTCCCACATCAAACCAAGGGTTTGCTCATTCGCGTCATCATACCGTAAAGGGTACATAAATTGTATGAATTTAGCCTCAGCTACATTTCCACTATTTTGTTCATATGACACGCCTCCTAATTCAGATCCTACGAAGATTTGCATCCCATTATAATCTTGTGCGATAGGATAGGAGAGTTGGCGTGCCGCAATTCCCTGTGTACTATAATTGAACACCTCCAGAATGCCAACTGGAACACATTGCCCATTCCACATCAGACAAAGATCAGAAAATGACATAGAGGTCTCATTGTAGCGAACGCTAATGTTCATTATGGTGGAATGCAAACGGATTGCTTCCCCTACTACAGGAACACTTAGTACATTTCCTCCATTTGTTTGACTTATTATGACTTGTCCGGAGAGACCAAGTTCTGTTAAATGTCTCGGTAAGAGATCATCGTCCCCAAATTCTTTATAGATGGTTTTGATTGTTTTCTTAGCATCAAATGCTGGTGAATTTTCAGGTGCATACAGTTCTTCAACGTCATTTTCCGATGTCATGAATACAATACCAGCTCCTAATACTCCGGCAACCAGCAAGGGCACAATCAAAAACGGTAAAGGGTTCTTTGCTATGAGACCACCATACTTGAAAAAGAAGGCATGGAGAGCTCTCTCAACACAGTTCAGCATCATTTTGCCAAATATTCTGAAAAATTAAAATTAAATAAGATGAATTATATATCATGTCACATGAGAATTATCATATTTAATACAAAATGCCAACACACATACAGCTATAGTCTTCGTCAAAGACTCGGTTTTGTTTTTGTTTACGGACAAGGCAGCCGAGAGCTTTAGCGTGAGAAAGGTTTACAGAAGGCACCATAGTTTCCATTCTTACAGTGGCTCCAAGTGGCTTCTCTATAGTGGTCCTTACACAGATAAAATTATTTACGGTCTGTAGACTACTACAGCAAAGTGAAGAAGGTAATAAACCCTATTAAAGCAACTGAGGCGTCAGCGGCACAACTGAAGCACCAGACATATGAGTTACATGCTTCATGTCAACGATCGGGATGTGCACCGCAGCACAACATGGATTTTTTGGTACAAATACTACAAGTTTAATTATTTATTTATTCATTGACACAAATGCACACACCATTCGTTTGAGAAAAAATATATGTCAGTGTGGTGGGACGGAATGTGGTACGCGTGTGACGGAATTTTGTCCACCCCACTCAAAATTATCTCCAAAATCACTTCATGATGAATTAAATTGCACTAAAAAATATTTCACCCAACCACATCCTTTATTTTAGAAGTTTGTGTAATTCTGTCTCACAATGGGTAGGACGGAATTTTGACTACTTTTGCTTCAGTCCCGCCACAAAATCAAGAAATTTCAACCAATAAAACCATCACAGATTCTATTTGAGGTACTAAATTAATTATGTTTGAATTCAGATAATAGTTACCCTTATATTTGATAGTCTATCAGGTTTTACTGCAAACATTTTTTTCTTCTTCATGCATTCAGGAATTCGAAGAAAAAAACCTCTCAAAATGTGGCGGGACGGATATATTTTATTATTTTTATTATTTTCTTAATTCTAGAATACAAAGTCAGATTTTTGGGGTACCACAATTATCTTCTCCAAAGACCTTTCAAATATCAGAAACAAATTTCTTGTTATCTCCTCTGATTTTTTGAATATGTTGAATTTTTCAATTTTGTCGCGCCACATATTGAGGGCGCCGGTCTTAGGCCAAAAAAAAAAGAAGGTTTGTCTCAGATGACATGAGAGACTGAAAATCTAATGCGGTCTGCAGATTTTTTTATTTTTTTTTCAATTTAGACCTGATCGTCATTTGTTTGGTCAAAAAGTTGGATTTTGCAAGATTTTTTTGAGAAAATTGAAAAAGAAAAAAAAATTGGAAAAAAAATTGGAAAAAAATTGGAAAAAAAAAAAATTTGAAAAAAAAAAAAAAAACCACTAAAAAAAAAGCTTACGCGGGCGGTTTCGGGAATGCGCGCGGGTCATCTGAGACAAACCTTTTTTTTTTTTTTGCCTTATCTTTGACTGCCTGTATTTCCGCACTGAAGCCATGTTTGGCTGAAAAAAATGTTGATCCGAGAACTTCAATTGCTACTCTATTTAAACCACCACAAGTTTTTATCACAAGAGCAACTTAAAATTTCACCACTGATGATGACAATTTTTGGCTCTGACCCCATATCCCTTGATTTTACACTTGGCCCCCTGGGGCCCGTGATATATGCCCTCCAGGTTAGTGTTACAAAATGGCACATATAGGGTCAATAAGGTATCATGCTCTGACCCCATATCCCTTGATTTTACACTTGGCCCCCTGGGGCCTGTGATATTTGACCTCCGGTTTAATGTTACAAAATGTCACATATAGGGTCAATAAGGTATCATGCTCTGACCCCATATCTCTTGATTTTACACTTGGCCCCCTGGGGCCCGTGATATTTGACCTCCGGTTTAGTGTTACAAAATGGCACATCTAGGGTCAATAAGGTATCATGCTCTGACCCCATATCCCTTGATTTTACACTTGGCCCCCTGGGGCCCGTGATATATGCCCTCCAGGTTAGTGTTACAAAATGGCACATCTAGGGTCAATAAGGTATCATGCTCTGACCTCATATCCCTTGGTTTTACACTTGGCCCCTGGGGCCCGTGATATTTGACCTCCGGTTTAGTGTTACAAAATGGCACATCTAGGGTCAATAAGGTATCATGCTCTGACCCCATATCCCTTGATTTTACACTTTGCCCCCTGGGGCCCGTGATATGCCCTCCAGGTTAGTGTTACAAAATGGCACATCTAGGGACAATAAGGTATCATGCTCTGACCCATATCCCTTGATTATACACTTGACCCCCTGAGGCCCGTGATATATGCCCTCCAGGACAATTAGGTATCATGCTCTGACCCCATATCCCTTGATTTTACACTTAGCCCCCTGGGGCCCGTGATATATGCCCTCCAGGTTAGTGTTACAAAATGGCACATCTAGGGACAATACGGTATCACGCTCTGACCCATAATCCCTTGATTTTACACTTGGCCCCCTGGGGCCCGTGATATATGCCCTCCAGGTTAGTGTTACAAAATGGCACATCTAGGGACAATAAGGTATCATGCTCTGACCCATATCCCTTGATTATACACTTGACCCCCTGAGGCCCGTGATATATGCCCTCCAGGACAATTAGGTATCATGCTCTGACCCCATATCCCTTGATTTTACACTTAGCTCCCTGGGGCCCGTGATATATGCCCTCCAGGTTAGTGTTACAAAATGGCACATCTAGGGTCAATAAGGTATCATGCTCTGACCTCATATCCCTTGGTTTTACACTTGGCCCCTGGGGCCCGTGATATATGCCCTCCAGTTTAGTGTTACAAAATGGCACTAGGGTCAATAAGGTATCATGCTCTGACCCCATATCCCTTGATTTTACACTTCCCTGGGTCCCGTGATATTCCCTCAGGAACCAGAAAAAATACCAGGAGCCAAAAACAAGAACTGGCAGATATTACAACTCAACTATCCCATATGTCATTCGTCTTTTAAATCAATGTTAGCTGTTTATAATATTATGTATATATTTCTGTATTTTTACTATGTATGATATGTAACTTGTAAGCCAGTGTCATGAGCTGTGCTGTTTTGCTGGCATTTGTATACCATGAATAAATAAATAAAAAAATAAAATAAATATTTGACCTCCGGGTTAGTGTTACAAAATGGCACATCTAGGGTCAATAAGGTATCATGCTCTGACCCCATATCCCTTGATTTTACACATGGCCCCCTGGGGCCCGTGATATATGCCCTCCAGGTTAGTGTTACAAAATGGCACATCTAGGGACAATAAGGTATCATGCTCTGACCCCATATCCCTTGGTTTTACACATGGCCCCCTGGGGCCCGTGATATATGCCCTCCAGGACAATTAGGTATCATGCTCTGACCCCATATCCCTTGGTTTTACACTTGGCCCCCTGGGGCCCATGATATTTGACCTCCGGGTTATAGTGTTACAAAATGGCACATCTAGGGACAATATAAGGTATCAGAGAACCAAGTATGGGCCATGTGGCTATTAAAACAAACAAAATATATTATACTCTAGGGAACTAATTATTAAAACGTTGTTCTAATTTTTAACACTAAAGTAGAATAAAACAACTCCAGAAAATAACTGCTAGGGGTCCTAAGGCCCTCTTCCTTTGACCTATCAGGCCCATGAGTCCTATTACCACACCTCGAAGGAGGAGACTATCGGGCAGAAAAACAAAATCTCTGCCGGGTTTCACCTAGGCATAGATATTGGTAGCATTAATCCATTTCTTAGAATAGGCCATGGGTTTTGAGGTGGGCCCATTTCCTTTACATTGTGCGATTTTCCAACTATGGCGCTGTTTTTGGTTTTAAAATTTTAGTATATCATACCAATACATTTTGTTTTAAAAAGGAAATTGTCTCAGGAATCCACTAATGCAATCAGAAAAGTCATTGGGGATCATGGTGGGGGGAAAATGGTAATGAGATTCGGGGGAAATGTTGGTGTTTGGAGGGAAATTTTGGAATTTGAAGGGAAATTTGGTCTTTGTGTACATAAAAACACATAACAAATTGTGGGAAAATTGGCCAGCTTCCTGTGAAATAAACATTTTTTCCAGCCCTGTTAGGGATGAACCTCACCCCAACACTGGTTGCTTTAGATCGTAAATGCAGTATGATGTACCCAAATCAATATTCGTTCTTTAGAAATATAGTAGCATCCTGCTAGCGATACGATTTAAGGTCTGTTTTGCGATTACAACATCTATCTCACATTATGTCTTCATAAAATAACTTTTGGTATAGAAAGAAAGTTTATATTTTCTCATTACCCGTAAGACAAAATACAGCTAAAATATGAATTCATCCCCAGCTAACCCTTTCTATGTACACATGATCAGAACAGAATATATACACTGAGCCAAAAAAGAAACTTATAAAATAAGAAACTTATACAATTTTAACAGATCACCAAATAATATTCTGTGCATGAAAATGTACCAAATTTGGATACAATATTACTGCAATGTAACGCTTCAAATGGCAGTCAATAACCATTTGTTTGCTTCAATGACACAAGTGAAATGTGCACTGCCCCTATGGTGATCTGTTAAAATTTTATAAGTTTCTTTTTTGGCTCAGTGTATCTAGGTGTTCCCATAATGCATTTCTTCAGTTTCATTTTCTGAGTGTCGAGGATATTTAGTGCAAAGTGAGTCTGTATAGAAAATAAAATACCTCAATTGACACAGTACAGCAAGGACCAGCCAGTGTCTTATTAAAACATGGTGAATTTTGACAAAAATGTGTGTATTTAAGAAATTTCACCAGACCGTTTTGTTTATTACTTAGTTCTCCAACCTGACAACAACAAAATTGAAGATAATGCAATAACAACACATGGCAGTTCAACTGAATAGTTCGAACAAAGAAAGCAAGAAGATTGGGCTGAAAATACATAAAGGAAAAACTAAATTCATGACAAATTTCCAGACAAATGACTCCACTGTTGTAGAAAATGATGAGATAGAAAAAGTGGATAGTTACAAGTACTTGGGCCAGACGGTGCAAGATGGAAGATATCACAAGAGAGGAAGTTCTTATCCGAATAAAAGCTGGCCGGAGCTGCTTTGCATACAAAGCTATCCTATGTGACAAAAACTACCTTCGATTTTATATGAGAAGGAGAGTTTTCGTCCAGTGTGTATTACCCACAATGACGTATATATGGCTGTGAAACTTGGACAACAATAAAATACCTTGAGCAAAAACTGAGGACAGCACAGCATGCAATGGAAAGAAGAATGCTGAATATCACACTGCGTGATAAAGTGAGAAACTCTGTAATAAGAAATAAAACCAAAGTCAAAGACATAATAGAGAAAATAAAAGAGGCCAAATGGAGATGGGCGGGCCAATGTAGCCAGGAGAGATGATAAAATAACAAGTGGACAAAAAGACTCACTGAATGGCAACCAAGGACAGGAAAGAGGCAAGACAAAAACGTAGATAGCGTGACGACACGACTGCGTATGTGGGCAAAACTTTGCCGAGATTGGCGCAGGACAGAAGTAGATGGCCTTTACATGAGGGCTACACCCGACTTTGGATGAAATAGCTAGCAAGGCAAGGCAACTCAGTGGGAACGGGATGGGAACCATGGATGGTTGAGAACTGGTTCTTAAACCAAATTGGGCCTACAGGCTGTGCGATGACATCACACTATGCCACAGAATTGGGGTTAACTAATTGGTAACAAGGTGAACTTAGGATTACGCAATGCGTAGGGGAGAGTGGGGTATGTCGGAACGCGGGGTTAGTTGAAACATTGAGATTTTCCTAAAAACCAACAATTAATTTCTAGAAACACTGCCATCAGGTGGTGTGCAAAAGCAACCCCACATACCACATTGCCTACAGCACATGGGTCTCAGTCTTCTTGGAGTTAGAAAGGTCAGTTTGATTTTTCAACTTTTGACTAAATTTTTTGACATTAAGAAATTTTGTATTATCTCTATGATGTTTGTAGATTCATGTGGCTATATTTTTGGTATGTTAGGCTCTTATACTAAGCTACAAAATAAGGCTAAATAGGTGTGCAGTTGTATGCCATGTTTTGCACAATAAGCTTAAACATCTGCCATGTGCTCTCGGGGTTAGTTGAAACATTGGGCATGTGGTTTATTGGAACACTTAAATGTGGTACATCCTTAAGGTTCTGAACCTGAAATATTGTTTTGGAAACAAATAGTTAGGCGTACAATTTGTAACAATAGTAAACAACTTTATAACCCTTGAAGTCTACATCGTCTTTTCAGCTAATCTCACTGTAGCCCCCTTGAGACACCTACAGACTTCAGGGAGCACACAACTAAATAGGTCTCGCGACACGCTATCGACGCGATCAATCAAAGTTGAGTACGACAATAGTTACCAAGAGTTATTTTTTGATGGTTTATGATATAATTTTTCACTAATATGTTATGTTTGAAATGTGTAGTTGATGTTCTGACATTTAAACTAGGTGATTTGAGGTCAATTTTAATTTCACGGACCGATTTACACATGCGGTAATATCCAGACCGGAGACCGAATTTCGGTAGGCATATCACTACGTTGTTATGCGGCGGCTTATATCAAAAAAAGTGCGCGGTAATGTTACCTTCATATTCAGATATGTTGTAGATAACCCTTGTGAGTAAAACATATCAAAATCTCATTGAACCAAACGCACTAATATAGAAACTAGAGCCATTTAAGTAAGCCTTTCCTAACAGTAAAGTCTATGGAGAGCGTCTTGGTGTTGTGCTCCCTTCAGTGACTGCAAAAGGTCTCAAGCAGACTCCGAAGAAGACTAACTAAAAGACTGTGTATCCTTAATTGAGTGTTGTTGATTGTTGTTGTTGATCATTAGGGCATGCCATATTGATTTTTAAATTGATTTTTAAAATCATTTAACAACAGTTGTAAGTAGTTACAGTGTAGTTTTTAAGTAACCACACACCATGTTCCAACTAACCCCATGTCATGTTCCAACTAACCCCATGCATGGGGTTAGTTGAAACAGCTGAGATAACTTTTTCAAAGTGGATTATTTTAATAAACATAAACAAGTCTTAGAATGTTATATGCTGTATTTGTAACACACAGATGTATGCTTGAACTGATATAGTTATTAAATCCTGAATCAATTTTAATTGTGTTATAGAGTCATTTTTCTGAAAAATGTTCCAACCAACCCCACTCTCCCCTAAAATATGTCCCCACTGAACAACACGATTGATCATTGCATCCAAGAAGAAGTTGGGGTCACATATGTGCCCCTACCCAAATATCATTTTGTCCAAGTCCCATGAAAATCCATCAAAGTATGTGGATACAGTGACCATTTGTGCATCTTGACCATTTGGGGTCAATGACCTCAGATGACCCCTAGATGATTATTATATTATGATTATTATAGTACTGAGGCGAGGTGGCGCAGTCGGTTAGAGCTACGTTATACTGCTGCGCACCGTAGTTGTGTTGGTGGATCGTTTGAGCGCAAGCTCAATACGATACACCAACACAGCCTCGTCCCCATGCCTCCTTCAGACCGTGCAGACTGAAGTAGGCATATTCATGGCGCATCGTGGTTCGGAAGTGACGTAGAAATGTTGATCCTGTGTATCGGAATAGCTATCCCGAGCACGTTAAAAGGTTCATTCATTCATTCATATTTATTCAGTTCTCAAATTACATAATTGCCCAATATCAAAATCACATGTATAAAAGCACACATAAAAGCAAGATGCTTGCTAGAATACGGCAGGATTGGGAAAATGTATAAAATACCAGGAGAGTATGAGTACCAAGGATCAGGGGCGGACTGGCCACTGTGGCGTTGTGGCGATCGCCACATGGGCCGCTTGGTTTTGGGTCTTTCAGGGCCGGTTACTCAAATTTTGTGACTGTGCGAAATTTTGTGAGCGTGCAAAATTTTGTGAGCGTGCAAAATTTTGTGGCCGTGCGAATTTTTTTGACCGTGCGAATTTTTTTGACCGTCCCCCCCCCCTCCCCCACTTACGTGAAATTCACGAGGTGACTGACTGGGAAAAAAATTGGGGCAACCTTTTACGAAAATTTACTACCGGGACGACATACTTCTGCCTGACATGGTCAAAAAGGGCCGCTTTAATAATTTTGCCACGGCCGCTTTCAGGTCCCAGTCCGCCCCTGCCAAGGATAGCCAAAAAAAACATCCATATATAGGCAGGGGCGGACTTGGTTTTTTTAAAAGCAAATTTGCATGGCAACAAGTGTTTCAAAAGCAAAACATTCCATGCACGCACTCAACGCTGAGCGTTACGCACTTGTTTCGCTTACTCGCCGTGACGCGATCGCTTGGGTCAATCTCCTGCATGGATGAACAGAGCGTAAAACCCAAGTTGTTAACGTCTTATGACGTGGTCAACGGCAAACTGTACAAAACAATAACAAAAGGCACAAAGCACCCGGATGACCGGGGCCACCTATAGGAAGCTTATTTCCATACTCCTTCGTAAAGAGTACATGAGTAGGGGATCATCCCGAGTCTGTATTTGTACGCTCAAATACATTGGCGGAGCCAGGGGGGCCTAGGGGGCACGTGCCCCCTGAGTCCCTGGCACCAAAAAAAAAAAAGGAGAAGAAGAAAAAGAAAGAAAAAGGAGAAAAAGGAAGAAAAAAAGGGCGATAGTAGAGGGTATAGAGTTCTTTTTTTGTTACATGGTAAGTTTCCATGCCCCCCACCCCTTATTTTGTACGTTCCCGGCACAAATCCCAGCATATCAAGGCAATAATGGCGTAGCCAGAGGGTTAAGAAGGGGCCGACCGCTCCTCCCCCCGTCCCCCAATTTTGCCATTGTCGCCTTAATTTTGAAAAGAGAAATCATAGTTAAATTATGACGTTAAAATATAAAGATAGCATTTTTCGTTGTATGTGCCCCTTCCCCAAAAGATAAATTCATTCCAAATTAAGAAGATCGTTTGAAGCCAAAATGTACATCCTAGCAAAACCGGGTAAAACAGCAAAATATTTAACAATAAAAGCAGTGTCATAAGGCCAAAATATATCTCAAATGTGGTATAAAGAAGCCAGGGGTTTTCGTTAAAAAAAAATGTATCTCAATCTTGGCAAAATTAATGTAAAGAAGTTAATTTTGCGTGGTTGGTATCTCAATCGTGGCATAACTTATAATGTAAAATAGCCCAAAAAAAGCGCTCACGTGACATGAACGTTAACTTTTGAAATCTAGTTTTAAGCCAAAATGTATCTCGATCATGACAACATTAGTTAGTGCTGAGAAGCCAATATCTTAATTTTGCTCATGTGCCTCTAAATATTTGCTTTAGTTTTATAAGCTTGTACCAGCGAAAATTGGCAAAATATGTAGAATAGCAAAAAAGATTGACATGCCCCAAACGATAATACTTGGGACCAGTCCTTGTGTGACTTCACTTCTTGTTGTCCGTTTCGGGATGGCCCGAGGGCCGAGCGGGTGGGTAAAGGGTGGGAGGATGTTTTAGAAACCTCAAAATATTTACATTTCTTTTTAAAAGCTTGTTATCAGCAAAAAAGTCGCTCAATTATGACAAAATTAGTGTAAAGTATCCAATTTTGCGCGCTAAGCTCACCTTCAAACATTACATTTAAATAGCTTCATAGCAAATTAGTATCAAATTGTGTGCGCTATACGCGCTATAATCAAAACAAAGAATTCTCGATCAAATCGTATACGATTCCTCAGTGTCCCAGCGTCTGGGGCATACTGTGCGTGAGCGCGTCAATCGCGACGGCAAGGGCGCAGTAAAACCGGAAGGTGTGACGTTCTTGTAAACAAAAGGTAATTGACCAATCGCGGCCCTAATCAACAAGACCCCCTCTGCGTGATTGGACAATTATGTAAGTAGGCCTACGCCCGCCCGAACGCGTTGTGGCATGGTTGTCAAGGGCTCATCACTGCGTTCAGAATTCGGATGAACGCTGGCGTGACTGAAATAAATGTTTTGATCGAGAATTCTTTGTTTTGATTATAATGTGACTTCAAATATTAACTTTTACTTTACGAAGGCAAGCCTCAATCATAGCAAACTGTAAAATAGCACAATTTTCGCACGCTACGTGTGCCTCTTAAGGTATCAGGTCGTTTTTTCTTTCCAATTGTCAATTTTTCGGTATCTGATTAATAATAATTTCAAAAATATATGATTTTGATTTGCAGTTTAGTTTTCTTTTAAATTAAGATTTTGATATTCATAAAACGTAAAAAAAGAAGATAGAATTACCCAAAAGAAAATGTCTTTATTGACAGTAATATATCAGTATATGCTCAACTTCTTTCGTGCATTGATACAAAAACAAAATATTTATTGGAAATAAAGAGGTGGCTTTTCGATAAAATGTTGGCCAAAAGTATACACCAGATCACACCAAAATTGAATTTTTTTTCCTACTTATGAGGGGGCACATCCCCCCTCAGACACCCCCCCCCCCCCCCCCCCCCCCCCCCCCTGTACGACCATAGCTTGGAGGGCGGTACTGCACACCGCGCGGATGGTACCTCATCAATTTCATTTTTTGGCCCCAAAAACGTTTCTTGATCAGAGCCTGAGTGCCCGGATAAAATAATCTTGGCTACGCCTTCTAATAATATCATGTATTCCTAGGTTCCTGGATATGCAGTGCGACTATATTCATATTTGAATTCGCCCTTTATTGGGAGAAAGAAAGAAAGCGTCAAAGAACGCTACTATGATTTTAGTCCGAGTTGGCTCAGACTTGTTTCGATACAATCACTGATCTACTCTCCACGAGTGGGAGGAACGACAACACTACGCTACTACGTGAACGAGCCCCTATTTTAAATCAGATTTAAGCTTCCAGATTTAAGCTTTTAAAAAGGCTTTGACGAGCAAATTTGTTTGAACTAGTTGATTGCAATGATTCATACACTTACAGTTGGTGAAGTACAGTTTATCTGCGCATACCGACTTTACCGAAACACAAACACAAACAGAAACATCTGATAAAAATAGTAATTTTTGTCCACTTTTCTCCCAACCTCGGCTTGGATCGTTTCACTGCACTGGTAATTCGAATTGGTGTAATTCACTTTCGTATTTTTGGTATGCGCATGCGTATTTCCAAGTAAACAAACGATGACGTAGCCGGTGGGCGAAATTTATAGCGTGACAAGCGATTTTAATGGGATTTCCCCTCTGACATTACCCGCAATGATGCAATAATCGAACTTTGATTCACATTCGCGGCGATCGACTATTGAAACTACTCAACCGTACCAGCTTTCCATACAACTTCCTCAATTAAGAGTATACGAAAGGATCGTCTCAGAAAACTAAATTAATCAGCTAAACCAGCATTTTTTTTTCTCAACAATGCTTTTTATAGTAATGGTTAAAAGTTACACTCACATGTTCCAGTGATGGCTTTGATATATCTAATTATTACAAACTAATATATGAAAATAGATCGATAAAGTTTAATTGACCGAATGTAGGCCTACACCCTCGCTCGTCAATTTTTTTGGAGTTTGAGAATACAGCCCACAGGCCACAAAATGCCTCATCAAAGAAAATAGCCTGGCTTTTGTAGTACACAGTTCCTGCATTTTGTTATTTTTTTTGCAATTTGTGTTCACAGAAATACTTACAGCCCGGGGTAGTTAACACTTAAATTGGTTTGGCTCCTAAGTTAACATTTTTTCACTGTTGACTGGTATGTTGTGATTGGGCAAGAAATGGAGCCTGTGTGGTCGACGTGCACGTATTGTACAGAAACGGATGTTGGGGCGAAATTTGAATCGTCTGCTAGACCACTTTGGACTGGTGCAGTGGCGTAGCCAGGTTTTTCTCAGTGGGGGGGGCAAAGGGGGGGCCGGGAGTTTTGGTGGGGGGCAACAACCAAATTGAGGATTGAATTTCCTTGTGTTGTGAATAGGTTAGTCCCAAATTATTTCAACTGACATTTCCCACAGGGGGGGCAACAGGGGGGGCAGAGAACCCCACAGGGGGGGCAGCTGCCCCCCCCTTGCCCCCCCTTGGCTACGCCACTGGACTGGTGTAATTTACTTGAACATCCGTGACTGCAATCGATACGGCCCATTACTATAGCAGAATCATGACGTGGATTTGTGTGCCAGGTTAAGCGGCGGCGGCGAACGCGGGAGGCCGGGAGGGTCGGGGTGGGTGCGGAAGTATGCAGAACTTGAATTCAAAATTCTTCTGGGGGGTGCAGAAGTTAGCAGAACTTCAATTCAAAATCTTTTAAAAAGATTATTTCAGTAAATTCCACGCGGCGGTGAACGGAGAGGGTGCGGGCTTGCTGAAGTATACATAACTTGAATTCAAAATCTCTTTAAAAAATTGTGTCTATCAACTCCACGTGTCTTAGAATCAAGAGGTGCGGGGGGGGGGGGGGGGGGGGGGGGTTACGGAAGATTGCAAAACTTAAATTCAACCTTAAAGATTTGATAAAGATCATTAGTGTCAAATCCACGTGTCTTAGAATCAAAATTGTCTTTTTAAATACTATTTAGATCATGTTAGACCCCGCGCCGTTCGGAGAGGGGGGTTTACGGAAGTATGCAAAACTTACATTCAAAATCTTTTTTTTGTTCTCATCATCGTCTACGCTTTCCGGCTATGTTGCCATTGCGCGCGCAACTATTGCTCTCCAGGTCATACGATCATTGGTCTGTGTCAAAAGTTCCGGTTTAATTTCTTTGTTTACATTTGCAAAGCTTTGGACGTCCGACTGGTCTCTTCGTGGCTCGGTTGTATTCTTTTAAAGCTTGGCGTGCTGGAGTTTCTTGAGGCAATCTATATAAATGTCCTAGCCAATTAAGGCGTCTTCGTTTGATAGTTTTGCTCCATGGTCAAGGGCGTCCCCAGAGGGGGGGGGGGGGGGGGGGGGGGGGGTGTCACACCCCCCCCCCCCCCCCCACCCCCCACCCATCAAATGTGTCGGCAAAATTATGGTGCTGTGGGCAAATCAAAGGAAGGAGGAAGAAAAGGGAGAAAGAAAAAGGAAAGAGAACGGAAAAGGGAAAGAAAGAAGGAAGAAAGAAAGAAAGAAAGAGAAAGGAAAAGGGAAAGGAAAGAGGAAAGAAAGGAAAAAGAAAGAAAGGGGGAGAAAGGAAAGAGGAAAGAAAGAAAGGAAAAGGGGAAGAAAGAAAGAAAGAAAGCTCTATAGCAATTATCGTATGCGCAAATGATAATGTTGTGTCGCATACATGTTATGTTAACACAAATCAAATCAAAAATGAACAAAGGCAATGTAGGCATATGAATTTGTAGGCACTGTGAACGAGCCCATTTTTATGAAATTTTGTGTCCGCGCACATGAACAGCCTAGGCCCAAGTCTTTGTTTTGCTCATTGTCAAGACACGCCAAAAAATTGTGTCGGAATAGTATAGGCTAGGCCTAACGGGCAATGTGTGGGACCTGTATTGCTCTTTAATTTTACTAAATACTAACTAGGCCTATTTCATTGTCGTTGTCAATGCAAACCCAAGTCAATAATGTCGCCAATGGCCAATCATGTTGGCACATAGGTTACGAAATATTAAATAATTCGCCTATAGCCTAACTATTTAAGTTGATGTAGGCTAATTGCTCTCATTGTACTGATTGTAGACTCTGCAAGCCACTATCAGTCTATCGCAAAAGTTAGTCCAACTCCAACGTTTAGGTGTCAATGCAAAGTAAGAACTTATAAGTAGACTCTGTCCTAACTTCGACTTGAACAATGCAAATTATCATTATAATTAAGCACAACTGTCGTTATTTGCGTGTGACCAGGATTTGTGTTTGCACCAGGGCACAATCGATATCTCACGATATATAGGTCTATGTCGATGTCGGACATACAGGCTGTAAGGCCTATCATGCCTATACTGAACATTTGACCATGTTTTGTTAGCATTAGGCCTATTCAACAAAAACGAGATGGCTTCAGGAAAGTGTTCCATGACCATTTTAGTTTAAAAACTGAAAATCTGTGTGCGCTTCGCGCGCATTCTTTCTACAGGTTCCAACATTATAATGGATCTCAAACCAAACCAAATATTATATGGGGGACGTTAAAAACGTCATACTGGACCCTTTAAGTTTTAGAAATGCCAAATGTTGCGCGCTTCGCGCGTATTAGTTTCAATATTCAAGCTGAACAAGATGGCTTCAGGAAAGTTTTCCATGGCCATTTTAGCTTAAAAACTGAAAATCTTTTTGCGCTTTGCGCGCATTCTTTCTACAGGTATCAACATTATAATGGTCTCGAACCAAACCAAATATTATATGGGTGACGTTAAAAACGTTATACTGGACCCTTTAAGTGTTAGAAATGCAAAATTTATAGCATCAGAAGGCTTCCAAACAGTTTTCAATGACCATTTTAGTTTAAAAACTGAAATTCTTTTGCGCGCTCTGCGCGCATATTTTCTACAGGTTTTAACATTATAATGGCGCCCAAACCATACGACTTGGATCAGGACTTGATATGTGTAATTATGCAATATCAAACCGTCAAAAACGTCATACTTGACTTTTTAAGTGCTAGAAATGCCAATTTTTGCGCGCTTCAAGAAAGCTTCAAGACAGTTTTCCATGACCATTTTAGTTCAAAAACTGAAAAATTTTGCGCGCTCAGCGCGCATATTTTCTACATGTTTTTGCGCGCGTTGTATAAGTTTCAACGTTTCAATATTTAAGATAAACAAAATGGGTTGAGATTGTGTTCCCCCCCCCCCCCCTATCAAAACAGTCCTGGATACGGCCTTGGCTCCCCCAGAACTATTCAATCAGCGCTATGCGCTGCTTTATTTAACATTTCAATTATAATTATAAAATTTGTGTCCCCCCCCCCCCATGTCTAAAAACTGATTGACGCCCCTGACCATACAGTCCATACTAAAATATGCGTGTATGAATTCCGGCGAGCGAAGCGAGCCGAATTTTTTTTGTCGGCACAAATGGCTCTGTCGGCAATTGATAACCTTTACACCCCCCCCCCCCCCCAATGAAAAGGGTCTGGGGACGCCCTTGTCCATGGTTCACTATTTGTTTTTGTATATGATCGACATTTGTCACTTTGTCAAGTTTCGTAATATTTAGAGTCCGTCTTAGTAGAGCATCCGTTTTTGTTCTCAGTAGAGCGTAATACATTTAAAATTATATTTTTGATATTAAAAAAGACGCTTTTCTCCGAATTTTGTTCCTACTAGCGAAAATTAGACCCTCATATTTTGGTCATTTCGATAAATATACATGTTAAACTTTAAATCGTTTAAAGCAATCATTTATGTCTATGGCACGTGTCCGAGAAGCGCCAATGTCGCACAATCTTGTATTAAAAGACAGTGGGGTGGAAAAGATGTGCTTTTATACACAGCTCTATGGAATAAAATTTACATTATCGTCGATATCTCGGAAAGAAAATCATTAATCAAACATGATATTTTTTCAAATTAACTTTTTTGGGCAGGAAATATGCGGTTTTGTTCTTAAAAAAAAAAAAAGGATAAAAAAACTAGATAATGACTGTATTTGGTTAGTCTACAATGAACATATTGCCTGTTTTGGTTACAACCAATCTTTCCCATTAATGAGAACTGTTATAATCAACACACACACGCACATCCCTCATGCCAGAATCAGTACACGCAAACTCAAGTCATTTCAAGTATTGATTTTTTCTGTGATAAAATAAGCAAATTTCGACGCCCCTTGGGTTTTATTGACATGAATCCTTATAGTAAACAATTTACAATTATGACAATGGTAGTGGGAGGAGTAGTTTTTTGATTGATTGGGAGCAATCAAGGGCTACACTGAGCTTTCGCCCCTGGACCCATCCGTTATTCGCTTCGCTCGCTACGCTCGCAGGGATAGTGGCACTTCTATATCACTAACATCTCAAAAGTGGTGCACAAAATCTAATTGAGAAGGCCTGATCTATTCCTATTATGAATCAACGTACTTCCTCAAACAAATATTCTGGTTGTTATGTTTATTTCGGTGTTTTTTTAATTGCTTAAATTCTACGATATATATATATACACCCATCAAAATATGTAAGTTCCCCCCCTAGCATATACTAAAATATTTCCAAAAATATTTGATGGATTTAAATAATGTTCAGCTAGAAAGATGCACCCAATTGTTAGGCACATTTTGATACCAAATTTGTTGGCCTTGAGACAATGCAACGATAAGAAATTGTGCCATTTACCAATTTGTATACAGAAAAAAAAAGTGGCACTAAATCTCACTGACTATGGCTGGATTGTCCATACATCAATAAGCAGATCATAATCAATAAGCAGATCATAATCTTGTTTGTTAATTTTATGGACAAATCCAGCCATAGCCCAGGGGCGTACCGACCGGGGGGGGGGGGCAGGGCTCCAAATACCGGGACGCTAAATTCGCAATACCGGGACGCTAAAAAATGGTCATAAAAAAAATAGGACCTAGGCCTAAAACCTTGACGATTGGGCAAAATTTTGTGACCGTGCGAAAATTTGTGACCGTGCGATTTTTTTTGACCGTGCGAAATTATTTGATCCTACCCCCCCCCCCCCCCCCCCACTTGACATACTTCTGCCCCCCCCCCCCCCCCCCCCCCCCCCCCCTGGCTCACATGCCGCGGTACGCGCCTGCGGCTATGATAGCCAGTAAGATTTAGTGCCACTTTTTTTTCTGTATAAAAATTGGTAAATGGCACAATTTCTTATCGTTGCATTGTCTCAAGTCCAACAAATTTGGTATCAAAATGTGCCTAACAATTGGGTGCATCTTTCTAGCTGACAATTATTTAAATCCATCAAATATTTTTGGAAATATTTTAGTATATGCTAGGGGGAAACTTACATATTTTGATGGGTGTATTACGTGACAATAACGTGTAAAAATATCAAAAGAAGTGAATTACGATTTAATCAATTTATAATATTGTAACAATGGCCCTCGTCTGGACAATAAAGGTGTATTAATAATGCCCCGAAACAGGTAATGTAAAATTAATTGTCAATGAGTCACTCCAACAACAAAATACTTTGAATGCAAACGTCGATGTGCTTAATTAAACCTGAATATCGTTAATCATGTTAATGTCAAGTCATAGGAATGAAGTACCTGAACATTGTTAAAAAATCATTAGTGGTATTGTTTTTTTCCCATATGAACCAGGAACATGTTTAAAAACAACTTTACTGTAGGCCTATTGTGTAATGATTCTATAGATAAGATTTTGCGGGGGTAATATTTTGTATGTGAGCAATATATCATGTCACATAGACTGTAGACACAATAACAATGGTTGAGTTTCGCTTCCTTCTAATTGAACAAATAAATACTAATTTCTCACGATTCCCAACAGTTTCAATAATTGTGTTGCCTTGGTAAATAGCCTCGTAAAATCTTTGCATAATAACATAGTTGTATAAATGATGAAGCATTATATTATAATATGTAACCGGGCAAATGTTACGCTGATTTTTTCACTTGTTTGAACGGGGAAATAGGCAAACAAATAGGCAAACAAAGGTTATATTTAAATCTTACAAAAACAGTAAATGTAAAAAGTGTTATATTTTCCCCACAAAATTGTCTTGATATAGGAAACGTTATTGGGTTAACAATAACAATAGTCGCTCTATGTTGCAATAAATATATCGATGGTTCCAATCTTGAACTTGTGTTATGAAACCAAGAGAAATAACAAATTAACATGGTCATACATGGGAATTGAAAATGCAGAAATATAGTGACTTTGGGATGGGGAATATCGTCCAACCCCCCCCCCCCCCCCCGCCCATAGTTGACCATTGGGGACGGCCTGTGCAATCCCCCTAACGTTATGCATGATAATAATTAATATGCTCACCGTAATAGAAATGTATAATTCAGAACAAATTATGCTAGTTTCAGGCAATTTTTAGAATAAAAGCCACAATTTTTGCGCTATTCGCTTGCATTTCCCCCCTAAATTGTTTTCCACCCCCAATTTTTCGTATCTAAAAGTGTCCCCACCTAAAATGTGATCTGGATGCTGATGCCGCCCTTGCGCCCCCCCCCCTGATGCCGCCCTTGCGCCCCCCCCCCCCCCCCCCCTATGCCAACAAAAAAATGTACGAAACTGGTTAACATACAATTGATAATCAGAGGACTTCTAATATGAGACCTGCCATGATAGGACTTGTGTGTTTGGATCTTGGTGGTATTTTCCTTTTCGCCGACTGAACGATGGCGCACTTTCTCATTTTCAATAGTATCTGCCAAACTAAGTATAAGACAAGCCAGCTGGCTGCGGACTGTAGGTGCTCATGATATATTGAGTCACGTCAATAGTGACATAATATAATACATTTATACACAGTGGCGTAGCCACCCCCTGACAAAAAAATTGAGCGATGAACAGTTTTCCGCGCTCTTATTGCGTGTTATTCATATTTGGATACTTTTTGAGCGCGAGTGCAATCCCTGGCCTGATCGCCGTGTGTGACAGGGCCTTAACATGCGAAATGCGAGATCCGAAGGCGAGATGCGAGATGCGAAATGCGAGATGCGAGATCCGAAGGCGAGATGCGAGATGTGAGATGCGAAATGCGAGATGCGAGATCCGAAGGCGAGATGCGAGATACGCGGGCGAGATCCGAGATCCGAAGGCGAGATGCGAGGGCGAAATGATACCAATAAAGCTTCGTAATTAGCTGGGTAGGCGTACAACTAAATTGTTCCATTCGTGCCCTCACGGGCACTCATGGAACAACATTTACTTGACGTCCAGGGTTCTGTACACTATTATATAAGACTGAATGAGAAACCATCGTCAACGACTTGATATCTGGGGAACAACGCATCAATTGTGTGAACAATTAAAACGTTTAAAATACTACATGTATTAGAACTCTATCCTAAGCTGATAGACTGGTAATGTAGTGAAACACCTAAATTCATTTACGTAACCGTTAAAATACAGGTAACCCCATCAAGAAAAGGATGTCAGCTATCAAAGAATCTCAACTGGGAGATTAATCTCCATTTAATACATCCAACAATTGTATCACAACTGGTAAATAACGGGATCCCGTATCAAAGTTTATAATATCATTTTAACGATTATGTAATCACTTAAACAACTACAGCAAGGAATCTTTCATAGATAAGTTGTCAGAAATTGACTGGTCTGGAGTGATGTCGTGCAATGACGTAGACAAAGCATGGTCCATTTTTTGCAGCTTATTCCGGAACACTTCAGACTCTGTAGCTCCTCTCATAGAAGTTCGGATCAAACAACGCTCTGTACCATGGATAACAAAAGAGATTCTCGCTAACATAAAACAAAGAGACTCTTTGCTTTCAAAATTTAATAAAAACAGACATTTGCCTGAATATCATACAGAGTACTGTAAGTTAAGGAATAAGGTTCAAAGAGATATACAATATGCTAAACAGCAGTATATGTTGCATAAGATTGAAGAAAATAAGAACGATCCCAAAAAACTATGGCAAAATCTGAAAGAGCTTGGTTACCAACATAAAACTAAAGACTCTACAAATATAGTATTGGATGTTGATGGTAAGAAATGTTTTTCGAACAAAGATGTTACTAATCAATTTAACACATTCTTTACCGGAGTCGCTGCTAAACTCGTTGATAAGCTGCCTAAGCCAAGTGGTCTTTACGATGTTAATTCGGACAGGTTCAAGAGTTACTACAGACACATTAAGCCTGGTTCCTTTAAGCTCCAAAAGGTTGGGGAGGATTTTGTTCAAGATGAGTTAAACATTCTCAACATCACCAAGAGTACAGGCTTGGATGGCTTACCAGCCCGTTTCCTTAAAGTTGCAGCTGCGATAATAGAGACTCCTATCACATCGATTATAAATCTCTCTATCAGGACTGAAATGTTCCCATGTAAAATGAAAGTTGCTAAGGTCAAACCATTATACAAAAAGAAGAATAGATTGGAAGTTGCCAATTACAGACCTGTGTAGCGTGGGGTACGCCGGGAGATCCTTAAAATCTCCTAGGAAATCAGACACACTAGACACCATGAGTTTAAACAGTCCAACACTTTATCCCTTTATTTACACAGTGTGCATTCGACAATAACACTTACTCTTTCAACACAGTGTGTGTTCATTAATAACATTTACCCTTTCAACACAGTGTATATACCTGTATCCATAACAATTTACCCTTTCGACACAGTGTGTATTTATTAATACCGGTTACCCTTTCGACACAGTGTGTATTTATTAATACCGTTTACCCTTTCAACACAGTGTGTATTACTGTATTTAGTAATAACGTTAACCCTTTCGACACAGTGTATATTTATTAATACCGTGTACTCTTTCGACACAGTGTGTATGTATCGATAACATTTACTCTTTCGACACAGTGCGTATGTATCGATAACCTTTACTCTTTCGACACAGTGTGTATTACTATATTTAGTAGTAACGTTTACCCTTTTGACACAGTGTGTATGTATCAATTAACATTTACCCCTTTCGACACAGTGTGAATGCATCAATAACATAGGCCTACCCTTTCGACACAGTGCATATTGATTAATACCGTGTACTCTTTCGACACAGTGTGTATTACTGTATTTATTAATACCGTTTACTCTTTCGACACAGTGTGTATGCATCAATAACATAGGCCTCCCCTTTCGACACAGTGTGTAGGCCTATTGATTAATAACATTTACCCTTTCAACACAGTGTGTATGCAATTGTCATTGATGACGTCATCAGACAGCCCCATTTGTTATGGTTAACCTTGACGATAGCAATGCCCCCAATAATGTCTTTAATTTAACCCATTTCTACTCAGTTTACATCCTATTACATTTCCTAGTAATTAGTATCGACGTTTCATGATTGCTTTCTTCGAATAGATTTAACTTTTCGTCTAATAAGAAAGGTACAACTTAGCTAGTTTTAGCGTTCGTCGAATTTACGTCAGATTCTGACGGCCGATATTTTCCAAGGGGCTTATTAAAGACCTCGCATTCTGTTTCAATAGTTCCAAAATATTCTGACATTGAATCAGCGTGTAATAATGTTAATGTGCGATTGATGATGAAGTATAAATTATAGAGAAATATCTCCAACTGGCAAATAGTGCCAATCGTATGCACACAATAAAATAATCATCATAATAATATTTAAGACGTGAGATGCCTGACCAAGGTGACTTGACCTTTGTCCGTGACCTCAAAACAGCTGATCCGTCGTCAGTCAAAAGGTAAACATTGAAGCAGAACCGCTGACGGGTCTGTTGTAGTCGTACGGAGTAAGTGTGCTGGTTATGAGGCCAGAATTAGAAGATAAATAAACTGGATTACATTTATAATGATGGAGCTGGAAGCTTGTAGTAATTTATTCGCCAGGAATATATCATTCTGAAGGTAAATTTGGGGTAGCGCTATGAATGGTCACAATAATAAGCTTGTAATACTTTTATGTATACATTAAGCTTTCTTCTGATTCGTATCTCTACAACTACAGGGCGTCCCCTCTCTACTACTACTATGGACGTACCTCGTACTGCTTTATTGCCTGTCCATCTTCTTAATAATTAAACGATGACCATCCCAGGTAGCTACAACAATATTTAATCCTATGTCACATCCCGATGAAATCCGAAATTCGCTACAGAGCTCCCTCCCAAGACGATGACGTCCCGGCATCTCAGTCTGATACATACAGCAAATTTCAACTATTAATCTTCTCTGGTGGTTATCTTCGGAAAGCGTTCCACAAAGAGCGTTGAAATATGAAACAATGATAATAACCAATATATATATATAGATAGATTTGGAGAAACATCGTAATGGTAGAACATACGCGTTTATCCTACACAGTTGTAAAACTCTACCGTCTTGGCACAGCATAATTGTAACTAGACGAGGGATGAAACAATAATGAGTTTAACCGGTATCTTGCCGGTACTGTACGAGTCCTCCTAGGATTTCGCCTCCCTTCAGGTTCTGGTGGTTCATCCGAATCTTGAACTCTTTGTTGTTCATCGTTGTCGTCGGTCGTTTCATTTAGATCCGGTACTGCCAGTGGCATTGGCTCATTAACCACAATCTCATTCGGTGGTTCTTTCGGAGTCTCAGCTCTGGCTGGCCTTTCTTCTTCCTCAGTCTTGTTTATCATCTAATGGTTTCTTTGTATAATTCCACCCATCCACAGTCGGTCCTTCATAAAGTTTGAGGTGGTCTACATGGTATATTTTACATTTACTCCTGGGTGATTTCTGAATTCTAACATGTACGTCAGACAGTTTTTCTACCACCAGGTATGGCCCATCCCAGGGAAGGCGAAGTTTGTTGGTGAGGCCTGGTTTTCTTTGATGAATGAAGAGCCACACAAATGTGCCTTCCTGTATTGGGTTTCCATGAGCACGTCTATCGTAAGTCGTCTTCTGCCTCCTGGCGCTGCTGCGCAACACTTCTCGGGCTCTTTCATGGGCAAGTCGTATGCGCTCCCGTAGCTCTTCTGCGTAGTCTGTCATAATGTCGTCCTCTCGAGGTTCCAAGTCCTCATCCTGAAATGGCTCGACCATCAGATCCAAGGGTACACTTACTTCTCGGCCCAGCATGAGCATGTTTGGTGTTTCTCCAGTGCTCTCATGAACTGCACTGCGATACGCCAAGCCAACATATGGTAACATTGCGTCCCAATCGCGTTGATTTTTTATTGGTTCAATCATTATAGAAACCATGTTCAGCAGGGTCCGATTAAACCGCTCTATCATACCATCACTCTTAGGATTATACGGTGTGGTCCGGGTTTTCTTTACACCAAGGAGTCGCAATACTTCTGCAAAGACCTTCGATTCGAAATTCCGCCCTTGGTCTGAGTGTAATTCGTGCGGGCATCCGAATCGACAAACAAATTCATCTGTAAATTTCTGCGCTACCGTCTCTGTAGTTTGGTCTGGAATCGCGTGCACTTCGACCCATTTACTGAAGTAATCACCTATCTCTAGCACATATAAATTCCCGTCGTCCGACTCAGGCAGTGGCCCAAGAATATCAACAGCTACGCGCTCCAATGGAGATCCAACCCGATACTGTCTCAGTTTTGCCCTTCGTTTCTTAGCGGGTTTCTTCCGACGAGCACAATCGGTACACTTTCGGAGGTAAGAGCGTAAGTCGGCAGTCATTCCTGCCCAGAAGTATCTTTCCTTTACACGACGGAGTGTTTTGGTGTATCCCAAGTGCCCTGCAGATTTGGAATCGTGCAATTCTTGAATACACAGGTCTCTGAATGCGGCAGGCAGAATGATTCTGCGAGTAAAGCTGTTGGAATCTGCGTCCACCCACTTACGACAAAGGACTCCTTCTTTCACATACAGGAGATTCCAAATAGACCAGTATCCTTTCAGGTTTGGGGCCGTTGGCGATACGATCTTCCACTCTGGTCGCTCTCCTCCGCCTTCAAGGGTAGTCATGATCAGAGTCATCGTAGGATCCTTGAGCTGTTCTTCTCTGATTTGTTTCAGAGTTACGACCGGTTTCACTTCTTGAACCGTAGCCTTTGTCAAAGTTGAAACTGGAATGGGTTCTGCATTTGTAACTGGTACAGTTGGCCCAATTGATTCACGGAGTACTGCATTGGTCTCATCAATTGACTGTGTTCCTACGGAAACTACTTTAATGGTCTCTACGTTAGGTGGTGCATTGCTATTAGCATCAGCTCTTCTTGTACATCTCTTCGGCTTCGAATCAGGACAGGTCTCGCATCCACATTGGTGACATGGGCGTCGTGAGAGAGCATCGGCATTCTGATGGCGAACTCCTGGTCTATGTTCGATCTTCAAGTTGTAGCTACTCAATACCTCGAGCCAGCGGGCGAGTTGACCTTCGGCTTCCTTGAAATTACACAGCCATCTCAATGCAGCATGATCTGTTCTTACGATGACAGCTCTTCCATATAAGTAATGTCGGTAATGTTTGAGGAAGTTGACGACGGAGAGAAGTTCACGCCGGGTTACACAATAATTGCGCTGTTCCTTACTAAAGGTTTTGCTACCGTACGCAATCACACGTTCCTCGTCATCATGTACTTGAGACAGAACTCCTCCCATAGCAAACGCGCTGGCATCCGTGTCAAGAATGAACTGGCCTTCCTCTGCTGGATATGCCAAGATTGGGGCAGAAATTAATCGACGCTTCAGTTCCTCAAACGCTGCTTTGCATTCACGGCTCCACTCAAATTTCGTGTTCTTTGCGGTTAATCTATGTAGTGGTTTTGCAATATCTGCGAAGTGGTGAATAAATCGGCGGTAGTAGGATGCAAGGCCTAGAAAGCTTCTGACTTGGGTTACGGTTGTGGGTGCAGGCCAATCTTGTATGGTTTTCACTTTGTCAGGCTCGGTGTGTATACCCTCCGCAGAAACGATGTGTCCCAAGTAGTGTACCTGTGATTTGAATAGAAAGCATTTCGAAGGCTTCAGCTTCAAGCCAGCTGATCGCAATCTCTCAAATACCTCTTCTAATCTGGACGCAATTTCGGTAACATTTCGCCCGAATACAATTATATCATCCAAATACACTAGCAGCGTCTTCCAATGGAGACCAGTCAGCACATGTTCCATGAGTCGTTCAAAAGTGGACGGGGCGTTACATAGCCCGAATGGCATTACGTTCCAATTGTAGAGTCCACCTTGCACTGTAAAGGCTGATTTCTGTTTGGCGTCGTCATCTAATTCTACTTGCCAGTATGCTCCTGAGAGGTCGAGGGTACAAAATCCCTGAGCTCCGGAGAGTCGATCTAGCGTGTCATCTATGCGCGGCAGCGGGTAAGCGTCCTTGACGGTTACATCATGAAGTTTGCGATAATCGCAGCACAAACGCCAACCAGATCCCTTCTTTGCGACGAGCACGACAGGAGTAGCCCAAGGACTATGTGATGGTATGATAAAATCCTTGTCCAGCAACATTTTAACTTGTCGGTCAATCTCCGCTTGTTGTTGTATAGGAGCCCTTCGGGGACGTTGTTTTATTGGACGAGCACTGCCGGTATCGATGTGGTGCTTCACAAGATCTGTTCTGCCAATGTCGGTTTCTCCACTGGAAAATATATCTGCATTTCGTTTGATAAGTGACGTTATCAGCGGTTTGTCCGACTCCTCAACTTCCTCTAGGGCATCCGTCAGCAAGGCTGTGACATGACTTGGACATTCTTCACAATCAGACGTTTCACTATTCCTAGTTGTTGCTTCTGAACTTTGGATGTCAGCCTCCTGTAAAGGTGACATCTCTGCTACAACGGTCCCTTCTTTAATAACCTGCTCTTGTGGACCTAAATTACACATTCGAACGCAGACGCTTTTCTGTGGATCCACCACACCCCTGGCCACTAAGATGTCTCTGGCCGTCAAATCATTCAGTTCTAACGGTTGAACTAATCCAAAACATAAGTTGCCACACGATGCAGGTGCTTCGGCCTGAACTATTATTTCATGCCCTGCGGGAATTCTGACAGTCTTAGTAACATGTAATTTCAAACATTCTGCTGCTCTGGATTGCGCAATGCATTGGACTTGCTCTCCGTTGACGGTAATGACGCGTGTTTTAAAACTAATGGCAGCATTTGTCGCTAGCAGGAAATCCCGGCCAAGTATACAGTCAGTTTCGATATCTGCGACAATGATTTCCATCGGTTGGACCACTTTACCAAGCTGAATTTCAACAGTCGCAGTTCCAGCTACCTTGACTAGGGTTCCATCAGCTTGACGCATCTGCAACTCAGGGGCTGAATTCAACGTAGGTTTCTTGCCGGCCGGAAACTTATTATAACATGTCGATGACAAAATGGTATGGGAAGCACCGGAGTCTACATGAAGGATCATTTGTTGACCTCTTATCCGTCCCATAACATTAAGCCCTCCTTCGGTTACATCCACAGAAAGCGTGATCAGTGATTTCTTACTATTTGTTGTCTCAATTAGTCCTTCTTTTGTTCCTGTGGCGTTCCCATGGACTGCGGGGTCGGCCCGTTGGAGTTTTCCGCAACCGGGCATTGGCGTACAAGATGTCCAAGTTGGCCGCAATGCCAGCACTTCGCCTTGCTATAATCTCGCTGGCCAGGTTTGAATGGAAGACTGAGATTCTTGGGATTCGCATACGACTGCGGTGGCATCCAACCAGGCGGCGGTGTCCAGCTAGGCTGGGGTTGACTATTCGACGGCGGCGTCCAACTTGATTGTGGTCCATAACTTGCCGCTGGCGCCCAATTCGATTGCGGTTGGTGATAAGCTGCTGGCGTCCAAGTCGACTGCGGTTGATAGCTTGCCGCTGGCGTCCAATTTGATTGCGAGTTGTTATTTGGTGTCCAACTAGGTGGCGCCATTGATGGACTCCAATCTGATGGCGGTCCATTCCACGCTGTAGGTGGGTTTGACTGAAGTGGCTTCGGCGGCAAATCGGGTTTTCTAACCTGTTGTGTTAGCTTGTCCACCTTGGCCACCAAGACCTCCATCTCTCGGGCAGTCGCCCTCCCCCGGCGAGTCTTCTCTGTCTTAATAAATAATTCCCAGTCCTTGGCTGCGGCGACGGCTTCATCCAAAGTGGCTGGTTTCGCTCGAAAAATAGCCTGACGAAGTTCAGCGTCCTCAAGGGCCTCCTTAAAATACTCCCGGCCTAGCCGATCTCGAGATGTTTTGGGTAGCTCCGGATACGCCAACCGTACCAAATCCTTAATGGATTGCCCAAGCTCTTTCAAGCTTTCGCCCGGTCTCCTTCTTCTACTCTTTAACTCGGCCGAATAATTTTCTGCACCGTCGGATGGACCAAACTCCGCGCTCAACAAATCTTTCAACTCCTCATAGCTATCTCTATCTTCATCCAAAACTCTGGTAGCCTTTCCCACCAGACGCGCCGCCAACCATTCTTCTGCCATCTCATCGTCCCACTCATTTAATTGCTTACAGGCCTCAAAATGTGTCAAATAGCTACGCCAACTAGAGGTTCCATCATACTTCTCTGGAATGACCTCCCTTCCACTGCGGGTCGACTTTGCGGTGGCTCCTCCCCGTGACCGTAACTCTCTTGCTTGCCTTTCACACACTTCCACCATCTCCAACTGATCAAATTCTCGTCGCCTCATCTCTTCTTCTAAATCGTTTACTTTCCGTATAAGGTCCGCTTCCACATCTCGCCTTTCTCTTTCTTGGGGGACCTGAACCCCTGACCTTGGGTCATTAGTTACATTCCACTGTGTAGCCATGATTTCCGTAATCCCACCGCTGCCACCAATTTTGTAGCGTGGGGTACGCCGGGAGATCCTTAAAATCTCCTAGGAAATCAGACACACTAGACACCATGAGTTTAAACAGTCCAACACTTTATCCCTTTATTTACACAGTGTGCATTCGACAATAACACTTACTCTTTCAACACAGTGTGTGTTCATTAATAACATTTACCCTTTCAACACAGTGTATATACCTGTATCCATAACAATTTACCCTTTCGACACAGTGTGTATTTATTAATACCGGTTACCCTTTCGACACAGTGTGTATTTATTAATACCGTTTACCCTTTCAACACAGTGTGTATTACTGTATTTAGTAATAACGTTAACCCTTTCGACACAGTGTATATTTATTAATACCGTGTACTCTTTCGACACAGTGTGTATGTATCGATAACATTTACTCTTTCGACACAGTGCGTATGTATCGATAACCTTTACTCTTTCGACACAGTGTGTATTACTATATTTAGTAGTAACGTTTACCCTTTTGACACAGTGTGTATGTATCAATTAACATTTACCCCTTTCGACACAGTGTGAATGCATCAATAACATAGGCCTACCCTTTCGACACAGTGCATATTGATTAATACCGTGTACTCTTTCGACACAGTGTGTATTACTGTATTTATTAATACCGTTTACTCTTTCGACACAGTGTGTATGCATCAATAACATAGGCCTCCCCTTTCGACACAGTGTGTAGGCCTATTGATTAATAACATTTACCCTTTCAACACAGTGTGTATGCAATTGTCATTGATGACGTCATCAGACAGCCCCATTTGTTATGGTTAACCTTGACGATAGCAATGCCCCCAATAATGTCTTTAATTTAACCCATTTCTACTCAGTTTACATCCTATTACATTTCCTAGTAATTAGTATCGACGTTTCATGATTGCTTTCTTCGAATAGATTTAACTTTTCGTCTAATAAGAAAGGTACAACTTAGCTAGTTTTAGCGTTCGTCGAATTTACGTCAGATAATCTGACGTAAATTCGACGAACGCTAAAACTAGCTAACGGCCGATATTTTCCAAGGGGCTTATTAAAGACCTCGCATCCTGTTTCAATAGTTCCAAAATATTCTGACATTGAATCAGCGTGTAATAATGTTAATGTGCGATTGATGATGAAGTATAAATTATAGAGAAATATCTCCAACTGGCAAATAGTGCCAATCGTATGCACACAATAAAATAATCATCATAATAATATTTAAGACGTGAGATGCCTGACCAAGGTGACTTGACCTTTGTCCGTGACCTCAAAACAGCTGATCCGTCGTCAGTCAAAAGGTAAACATTGAAGCAGAACCGCTGACGGGTCTGTTGTAGTCGTACGGAGTAAGTGTGCTGGTTATGAGGCCAGAATTAGAAGATAAATAAACTGGATTACATTTATAATGATGGAGCTGGAAGCTTGTAGTAATTTATTCGCCAGGAATATATCATTCTGAAGGTAAATTTGGGGTAGCGCTATGAATGGTCACAATAATAAGCTTGTAATACTTCCATGTATACATTAAGCTTTCTTCTGATTCGTATCTCTACAACTACAGGGCGTCCCCTCTCTACTACTACTATGGACGTACCTCGTACTGCTTTATTGCCTGTCCATCTTCTTAATAATTAAACGATGACCATCCCAGGTAGCTACAACAATATTTAATCCTATGTCACATCCCGATGAAATCCGAAATTCGCTACACCTGTTAGCATTCTGTCTGTGGCCTCTAAAATCTTGGAGAAAGTAGTGTTTGTTCAACTAAACAAGTATCTCACTGAAAATAACATCTTGTATCAGTTCCAACCAGGTTTTAGAGGTAACTACTCTACAGATACTTGTCTAATCTACCTTCAAGATCACATCAAAAATCAATTAAAGGGACATTAAGTGGTGTTGAAAAGTTTAAATGTTTAAAAATTTACTTCAGAATTCAAGATGAACATTAAAAATCGCCATTATTGTTGTTTCTACTAACAAAAAACACAGCAAAACTAGATTTAAACAATATCATCGCTATTTATTGAAAAACGCCCTCTATGCAAATATGGTTCGCGTTATGTATCACGCGTACTGCACGGGGATACTGTCGGACGTAAAATGCTGGTCCCGCGGGATAAGCATTTTTTTAATCGACGTTTTCTTGTACAAAAAGAGCTGATTTTTCTTAATCCTTATAGGTGTAAGTTCATACATGTAATACAATTATAAAAATAAACTAATCTCAGTTTTTATCATAATTGAGGGCGCTGCCTCCAACACACCTCTTAGTGTCCCTTTAAGTGCTGGTATGTAGCTGGTATGGTGCTGCTTGACATCCAAAAAGCATTTGACAGTGTCCACAGTGTCTTATGTAAGAAGCTTATAGCTATCATGGGTGCGAGCTCCACAAAATGGTTTGAGTCTTATCTGAGTTGTAGATCTGAGATTGCCAATGTTAATGGCTCTGATTCTCATTTCATGCCTCTGACATGTGGTGTTCCACAAGGAAGCATTTTGGGCCCCATTTTATTCCTTTGTTATGTTAACGATATGCCCAACTGTGTTGATTGTCCGTTACTTCAGTATGCAGATGACAGTGCCTTAATTGTTTCTGACAAAGATCCTGTTAAACTTGGGCATCAACTCAGCAAATATCTTAGTAGTTGTAAAAAATGGCTCATTGACAATAAGCTCTCTCTCCACATGGGTAAAACGAAACCAGGGGCGGACTGGCCACTGTGGCGTTGTGGCGATCGCCACTTGGGCCGCTTGGTTCTGGGCCTCTCAGGGCCGGTTACTCACAAAGTTTTCCGAAAACTCCCCCCCTCCCCCTTCCCATTGTGTAAAGCATTTTTTCGGGCCGTTTTGGACTAAAATTTGTCCTAACCCCCCGCTCGCTACGCTGACATGGTCAAAAAGGGCCGCTTTAATAATTTTGCCACGGCCGCTTTCAGGTCCCAGTCCGCCCCTGAACGAAACTCATTCTTTTTGGCACAAAACGTAAGTTGAAGAACTGGCAAGAGTTACCATCGAGTGTGAGGGGCAAACAATTCATGCTACCCCTTCTGTCAAATACTTAGGTCTCACCATCGATCAATTTTTGAATGGTGAAGAAATGGCTCTTAGTATCATCAAAAAAGTTAATTCTAGACTAAAGTTTTTATACAGACAGGCTAAGTTTCTGGATCAAAATATCAAGAAAATATTGTGTGCAGCTCTTGTTCTATGTTTGTTCGATTACTCTATTTCATCTTGGTATGGTGGTATCCAAAAGCAGATGAGCAAAAGCCTGCAAGTTGCTCAAAACAAGGTTATACATAAGATTCATTCTAAATAAAGATTCCAGGTATCATGTATGTGAAAATGATTTTAAAACTCTTAATTGTCTGAATATCCACAACAGAGCCAAACAAAACCATGTTTTTGATATTTTTAATGAAGTTGGTCCAGAATATCTTAGGTCTCATTTTACCAGAATTTCAAGTGTGCATCAACACAATACTAGAACCAGTGTGCAAAATTTCCAAGTTCCTAAATCCACCACCATCATTTCTGGCTCTTTTTATTATAATGCCATTGTGCAATCAAATCTTTTCCTTCTAAGGCAATTTTTAAAATATCTGTAAAAACGCATCATCTTAACCAAATCCATTGTTAATAGTTTTAAATATTTTAATATTTTGTATCAATTTTAAATATGTATACAGTGTCTGTTGATGTACGTGTTATATTTTTGTTTTCCTTAGGACCCCTTCGGAAATAAGCTTCCGGGCTTAAAGGGTTATCCTGTTTGTATCTCCCCAATTTTGTGTGGTTTTGTAATTTTAAGTGTATCTTAAGATTCTCTATATTTATTATCATTGTCATTGTTATATATATGTGGAGATACCGAAATAAATCAAATCAAATCAAACTTGCTGTAACGAGAGAGAACCATATTATTTGAGAGAGAAGAGTCGCCTCTGGAAATAAATCTTTAGTTGAATATTATATTATAAAAGTACAAGTTCTTTGTCAGACAATATTTATTGGATATCTGTATTGGTGTTGGGTAGCCACTAGATGAACGTGTCGCTTGTTAAAAGGATGATCGTGACATCAGTATCTGTTGCAGGGATAACAACAGTCTGTCCTAGAACTGCTTTAGTCAATATACAGGGTGAGTCAAAAAGAAGTTTACCCGGATTGGTGATGTTTTAAAAAAAAGAATGACACTTGAGAGTTCAGTAAAGCATATGTTTAACAAGCATTCTCTCCTGCTTAATAGGAAAAAAGAATGACACAAATTGATCAGTGCTAAGTGGAGTTATGCCTATTTTAATAAAGGTACTCATTTTGCATGCTGTCCACGGAATACTTGACAAAACAAATGTAAAGTAAGCATTTTAGCTGTGTACATGCTTTTACCAGGTCTGAATAAAACTTTGGTAGACCAATTAACGATGGGTCATTCTTTGCTTCCACAAAATTCATATTTAAGATTAAAAAGTTTGGACCATGAGCATTTAAATAGCGTTTAAAAACGGGTAGACAAGACATTAAAAATGTTAAATTGGATATACCAAGACATTTTATAATAGTTGCTTTACCATACAGCGTTAGCTTTCTTCTATACCATGAGTTCAAGATTCGAATTAGTCGATCTTTTTTTCTCTTGCCAAATGCTCTTGTAACATTCTATCATTGTGTCCAAAATAAACACCAAGAGACTTAACATTTTCAGTTGGCCATTTTACAGAGTTATGTTTTACAAAGTGACCAAATGCTAAACCTTGAGTTTTTTCCACATTAATTTTTGGTCCTGCAAAATATCCAAATGTATTTATGATTTTCAACATGCTATCAAGAGATTCTTTCGTTGAGCAGAAAAGAGTTGTATCGTCAGCAAATTGGCTAATACGAGCTTCACATTTTTCTTCGTCATTGTCATCAATGACAATACCTGAGATAGTTTTATCCTGTCTTATGTTCAAAGCTAAGACTTCGGAGACTACAACAAACAAGAGTGCAGATAATTAACCTGATAATTGCTCTTCTTTGAGTGGGTGACATGTGACCTTTTTCGAAGCAGCAATTTATTGAGTTAATCACTAAGGCACTTATGCAATTCCAGAACACTTTATAAAACTCTGCTGGAATACCATCGCAACCTGGACTTTTACCTGGTCTTAGTTGATCTACTGCTTCTTTACATTCATTATGCGTCAATAAACCTTCACATTTACCTTGTTCTTCTTCGGTTAAAATCTTAGGAAATGTTGTATTATTCAGATACCCTTTAATATTATCACTATCAACATTTGCACTTGTATACAGATTGGTGTAAAACCTTTCCTCTTCCTTCATGTCTGATTGCTTAGTAAGCAAGGAATCGTCAGGTAGATTGAGTTTTGTGATAGAGTTTTTTGTTGCGTGAAACTTTTCGAGACCAAGAAAATACGCACTACTTTTTTCTCCTTCTTCGTACAATCTTGTTCGAGATCTCACTATTTGCCGTATACCGTTTACTCTATCAATTTCATTGACAACACTTATCTCGGGAAAGTGGATAGCATTTAGACCTTTTAAATGAGACACTAAATTCTTCTCAACCTGACGTTTTGGTTGCTGTTTTGTCACACAATATCTAACCGAGAATTCTCTTATTTGGACCTTACAATATTCCCATAATAAGTGGTCATCATTTATAGATTCTGCTTTTTCTTGTATACCTTTTACATATGCAAAATCATTTAATTTAATGTATTTAATTTCCAATTACCTGGCCCTCTTTTCTCAGTATTGATTTGGAATTTCAAGGAAACAGCTTGGTGATCTGAGCGCACACTCGGTCTTATATCACATGAATTGACAACATCTACAAGATTTTTACTTACAAGAATGAAATCGATTCTTGTTCTTACAATTGGTGTTTTCTGTCTATATGTGTATTGTCTTTTTGATGGATTAAATGTCCTCCAAATATCTAGAAGGTTACGTTTGTTTATTTCTGCATTAAGATATGTTGCATCATTATTGACACACATTATTCCACCTTCTTTGTCTTCTGCTTGATTCAAGCAGGTGTTAAAGTCACCACCTAGGACAAGGGCGTGATCATCTGGAACATGTTGATCAATTTTCTTGAACATTTTTGTGTAAAAGTTATACCTTTCTTTCATATTATTCGGAGCATATATAATAATAATATTCGTAAGGGTAGTCTTTTGGTCATCAATAACCGTGTTTATCATGTTTATCATCAACATTCTACCATTTTCATCAGAATGTGTGTCATTTACTTTTATATTTGCGGAGGATTTAATTAATATTGAGACACCTCTGGCATTTGATGCACCACTTGAATGATATGAAACACCATCAGGCCAATCGCATATATCATGATTTACAATGAGTTCATTTGTGAAATGCGTTTCTTGCATAAACAGTACATTTCCATTTTGATTGCAAAACCAATTGTAAATTTGCAGTCTTTTTGCACGGTCTTTGAGACCGTTAACATTAAAGGCATATTATGTGATCTTTTCCAGAGAGCGCCCTCTATTCATTATTTTTTTTAGAAAGTAGATTTTCTTGCAGATTTATATTTCTTATCATAAATCATACATACATTCCAAGTTACAGAGCGATACGATTCCTAATTACCTCAAAATCATGGTTTTAGAGTGAATTTAGAGTGAAAATAATAAACTGTCGGATTTTCCGACAGTTTATTTTCACTCTAAAATCATGATTTTGAAGTAATTAAGAATCGTATCGTCCTGTAACTTGGAATATATGTACGATTTATGATCAGAAATGTAAATCTGCAAGAAAATCTTCTTTCAATTTGTTTTTCGATGTTGAGGGCGTTCCCTGGAAAGATCACATAATATACCTTTAAGAGTTATAACATGTATCATGAGTAATAAGACAAGTGAGGACAATTACTACTGTGTAATAAATATACTGTTCATTTATTCTTCGTTTGTTTATTTCCTTGCGTCAAACTCACTGCTGTCTGTTCCATAATCATCATGATCATGGGGCGCGTTTGTGTTTGCTGAGTTCTCGCGTTGGCGTTTTCTGTCTGGTGTGCGATTTGGTTTTTTGCCAGACCTGAGCTTACGGCGATTGCTTGTTGGTTTGCGTGATTTTGAACTTGCGCGATTTTCGTCGACTGTAGGCCTATCAACTGTGCCATTGGCGATGGCTGGAATTTCAACTGCATCTGATTTACACGGTGATTTTGACCAAAGGGTGTTGATGCAGATCCAATATGCAAAGACGTAATGTTGCAAAATACCGTATTGCAATAAGCAGCTCATAAATTGTCATTTATAACACTAAAAAGGTCTAGTATGACGTTTTTAACATCCCTCACATAATATTTAGAACATTTATGGTTGTTTGAGACCCATAAGTTGAAATCTTTAGAGAAAATGCGCGCAAAAAAAATCAGTTTGGACTGCAAAATCGTCCAGAAAAACGTTTCTGAAGCCATGTTATTAAGCTTGATTAATGAAACATTAAACCTAATACGCGCAAAGCGCAACTCTTTTGTCAATTGGGGGGGGGGGGGGGGGGGGGGGGGGGCTGGGCATGGCCTGCTGCCCCTGGATACGCCACTGAGCACAGACTTGTGAACGCTGTTTACATTATTAGTTTCGCGACCCATGACCTGTCTGACTTTCGCTCGGATGGTCAGTCACAATATGTTATGACAATAGGGGGCGTGCTACCTGGTAAGGAAAATTGGTAAGAGTTTAGATCCTTACCTTTCAAAGTTTCCCTAAATCTTGCTATAGCTGATCATAGACGTTGAAAGAAAATCAGTGTCTACGATTGACTTTTTCTATCTTTTTGTTCTTCTTTATTTCCTTCTTTGTAGTAATTCTTTATTCAATATCTTTACACATTCTATTTAATATACAATGACACCACTTATTACAAAATGTAGGTAATAATATTTAGCATTCTGAAGCAGTATTTTTGTCATTTTCTCATTTAGTCCAAGTTTATGTACACTATGTACACGTCAAATGACTATAAGACAATACTAATATATTATACGAGAATATAGGCTACGCCAATTAGCTCAACGAACCACAATTCAAACAATGTCGATGGATTTACTCTTTACAGAACCATTACTATAAAAATAGACATATTAAACAGTCAAGTTAAAGGATTGAACCTATCTACAATTCAATACATTTGCAATAATATCCCATATAAACAATGAACGCAGAAAGTTGAAATATCAGTCTCAAGTCGAGTCATTAGTCTGCTGATGAAAGGTGTAGACACACCTGAAAAATCCAGATAATTATTTCTTGTGTTGAGATCGAATTTAAACTTCAAATTATTTATCACCAACACAGATGAACTTTCATTCTAACATTTATTTGAGTTATTATTTAGACCCTGGATTGGGAACAATCTGATCCTGAATTGCATTTTTGATATTGTTTAACTGTTATACTATTTACCATTCAAGTGATTTGATTTGATTTGATTTTATTAGGTACTCAAAACATCATATAGAGAAACATTTAAGCATACAAACATGTAAAAGATTGCACAAACCTATTTTAAAAACATATAGACATAATAAAATATGAGCAAAAGTACCAAGGATAGCCCAAAAAGCTTTGAGCACAAAGCTTATTTCCATTGGGGTCCTTTAACAAGCATAGAAAGGCAGAAGAAAAAACAACAAAACAAATGAAAATCACGAAAGAAGCACAAACGCCAAACGAAAACAAGGACAAAACAAATAAAAACAGGGCACGAGCACAAGGTGGGAGACCAGCTCATAAATCAATTGAATCATAACTCGCCAAGTGTCTTTTAACTAATTGTTTGAATAAACTAAAATGATTGGTGTTCTTGATCTCGCTCGGCAATGAGTTCCAGTGATGAATAGCAGTATTATACAGTGTTGGAGTCGAGTCCTCATCATC
Source organism: Ophiura sarsii (assembly GCA_035610835.1). Taxonomy (NCBI): domain Eukaryota; kingdom Metazoa; phylum Echinodermata; class Ophiuroidea; order Amphilepidida; family Ophiuridae; genus Ophiura; species Ophiura sarsii. Next base: position 76,706,178 of record CM069449.1, on the reverse strand, counting down.
CGAGTCCGAGTCCGAGTCCGAGTCCTTGAGGAAAGGACTCGAGTCCGAGTCCGAGTCTTTGCCAATTTTTATGTCCGAGTCCGAGTCCGAGTCCGAGTCCTCAATATCCGAGTCCGAGTCCGAGTCCGAGTCCTTACACAGATAGCAATACTACGTTGGGCCAACATATGCACTTACGTTGGGCCAACGTCAACAAATGACGTTGGGCCAACGTCCGGCAAGCCAACGTTGGCACAACGTCAATTGATTGACGTTGGCACACCGTTGGCACACCGTTGGCACAACGTGACTACAATAGAGAGTGTTGGTATATAATTGACCTGCTTTTAATAGTGTTTCTAGAACTTGGATTCGAGACCTATAACACGGGGTGGGCAAATAATTTTGTCCGGCAAGTCAACGTTGGCACAACATCAACTGATTGACGTTGGCACAACGTTGGCACAACGTTGGCACAACGTTGGCACAACGTTGGCACAACGTTGGCACAACGTTGGCACAACGTTGGCACAACGTTGGCACAACGTTGGCACAACGTTGGCACAACGTTGGCACAACGTTGGCACAACGTTGGCACAACGTTGGCACAACGTTGGCACAACGTGACTACAATAGAGAGTGTTGGTATATAATTGACCTGCGTTTAAAAGTGTTTCTAGAACTTGGATTCGAGATCTATAACACGGGGTGGGCAAATAATGGGAATTCTGGGCGATGCAGCAGAGCTACATCACTTCTTCTCGGTTGTGAATCGGTAACTTGTATAAACATGTTATTTAATTGCCCGGATTGGTCTTGTTAGTAATCTTCGGACACAGATCAAATTCAACTAGCTAATCTTTGTTGTCATTGTCATCTTTGCTTTGCGATGGACGAACAACAACAGATCAAGCTAAAGAAGTAAATTATTGCTAAAGGCTAATAATTCTGATAAAAGCCAGGATACAATTAAATATTCTTTGCAATTCACTGTTTTTAGCGCTATACTAAATTGACGATATCTTTGCAACTGGGAGTACTTATAATGGAAATAAGCATGTCAGTAAAATAAGGCTATGAAAATGAAACAGGGAAGAAAATTGAATTTCAGTGCTTGACAACACCTGAGTTTTGACCTCATCAATCATCAAAAGCAGTTTTGAGTTGGCTTAATGTTATATGTTGAATTTAAAGAAGTTGCTCATTGCACTTCAGGAACATCAGCATCTATCTGCACCATTTTGGGGGACAATCTGGCGCATGATCAACCCCTCTGCTGAATGTGCGTTGCACGGGAGCGCTACTTGCTGGGTGATATTGGGCGCACCCGCATGCACTAAATAGGTGTGAATTCGAGCTCAATCGTATGGCGTTTATTTCCATGCGGCTGTTGTCAAGTTGTCATTGTGTCAACCAATGGTAAAATTGTATTACACAAAGTATCGCACCTCGACAGGTAAAATAACGGATGAATCGATTTATTTGTTGGGCATTTGTCTTGGTTCATTCGATCATTCAATCATTATATCGGCAAGTTATTTTTTGCTAGCGGCGGACTGCGGAATTCAGTCCCTCAGCAAAACAAAATTCAGGTAAATTAATGAAAATAAAACACTGAAAAACCCCAATTTTTCCGGACTCGTTGAGGACTCGAAGCCGAGTCCTCGAGTCCTTGGGGTCCGAGTCCGAGTCCGAGTCCGAGTCTTTGAGTACTGGGACCGAGTCCGAGTCCGAGTCCTTGAAAAAAAGGACTCGAGTCGGACTCGAGTCCGAGTCCGAGTCCCGAGTCCTACAACACTGGTATTATAAAAAGTAAATCTAGCTTGACCCTTAGAAGAAGGAACAACAAAGTTGAACGGGCTACCCCTGGTACTATATTTATGCAAAGATGACACTCTAGTAAAATACAATTTCATATAATCAGGAGACAAATCATGAAAAATCTTAAAAACATGGTTAAGTTTAAGTTGCACAACCCTATCCCGGCTTGATAACATCCCTACCATGTCCAACTCTTTTTGACCAATATGGGTACGCGGTCCCACACCCAAAATAAAACGGACAATTTTGTTTTGCATGGTTTGAAAACGATTTTTGAATTTTTGGGAAATAGCTGAATACCAGGAAGAGCATGCATAATCAAAATAACACATAATCAATGCTGTACGAGTGTACTCGTACATTATAAATTAAATGGGGAAAGTGTGGTATATCTTAGGGGAATTCCAGATCTATTGAGTGAGGCTATATATAACTATGAATGGGGGAAAAGTGTGGTATATTTTAGGGGAATTCCAGATCTATTGAGTGAGGCTATATAACTATGACAACATATTTAGTGACATAAATACACTGCAATGTGGCTAGTGGCCTTCACATCTTAACTTCATAACTTATGAACTTGGACAATGTACAATTGCGCGGATCGACAACAATTCATTTACTGCTAGTTAATGCGTTTGGAATTTCCAAACCCACGTCATGATTCAAAAATGTATAAATCTTTTTTCAATGAGAGAATGGTAAAAACGCCACGCTTCCCCACGCCTCAAAATGGCATTTCTCAAGTTCCTAATCGAGGAATGGAAAGATGATAAGTATGCAGCTGTTTTATAAAGACAAAGATGGATGTTACAGCTCTTCCGGAGGAATGCAGAGCATAATGTGGTGTTAAAACTAAAACTCTTTCTAGAAAAAATACAAACCGAGCAATCCAGATCATCCATTAGAAGAAAAAAAGCAGCTATTTGGCATTTCTATGGAACAATGCGCACCTAATCCATTAGAGAACCTTGAGCCCATAGATCATAGTTGGAAAGAGGTAAATGGAGTTTACCTATCGTGTTGGTTTAGGCATAGTAAAAAAAAATACATGTTTCCCGTCCGGACTTTTTAAAAAAAGGAGGAGGGAGGGTCTTACTATTTACTATTTTCCCATTTTTTGCTATTTTTTCAAGATGGCTGCCAAGTCGAAAGTGACCAACTGACTGTGTTGCAGACACTCCTAAACAGGATTTTCCACTCTAATTGCCAGAGGAATAAAAATATGAAAAGGTTTACCTAATATATAGAGCCAAGTACACATTGTTTCTTTATGTTTTCTTCATTTTTCAGGTTGAATGAGGAACAAAACATCATTGATCGAAAGGATGTAGGCCTACATGTATTGGTCCCCATGGTACTATTTGAGAAGCCATGTCAATAATTCCGTGTCATGCATGGCATGAACATGCTATTAAATATACATATTTCTATTACACCTGCCATTCCTATGGGCAAAGGATCAATCACTAAAAAAAAAAAAAAAAAAAAAAAAAAAAATTATTTTTTTTCTTCTTTTTTTTCTTTTTTTTTTCCACAGAATTTTCGGAAATAGTAAATAGTAAAAAATAGGAGGCCAAAAATAGGAGGCCAAAAAGGAGGCGGGCGGGGACGGGAAACATGTTTATTTTTTTACTAGGCCTTATTGGTAAACAACTTCCAACCATGAAAGCGGAAGATGAAGACTTGAAGTTGATGACGAAGAAGAATAAGAGAATGAAATATAAAGTTGAATCAGATGTGGATACGGAAACAGACAGTAATTAACGGCACTTATCTCCTGGAGTAGTGCCCCCCCCCCCCAACCCCCAGTTTCTAATCCGGGTACGCCGCTGCAACTTGTTATTTCAACGTCGAGAAGGTTTCTTTGAAGTCTATGGGGAGAGCTAAAAGTAAAAGCAAGCGCGTACGCAGGGAAGCTGTCAAAAAATTAAATGGGTTGGGCCGCCATGTTTGGTTTGGCGTAAATTTCATTCTCTGTCAAGATAGCATTGAGAAAGGAGCAGTCAAATTTTTACCCACCCACCACTCCCATGAGGTTATAGTCACGTCAGTTAGGGTGGCACGTGAACAGCAGTTTTTTTGTGAATTTTATAAAATGTCACTTTTAAAAAATATATTACACATGTAATACAATAAGTAAATCGCGTAGTAGCCAACTTATGTTTCATTAAAGAATATAATGATAAGAAAGGTTCAGCCATTTCATTTTACCATATCATTTGCTCAAATCCGTGGCAGGTTAATGTAGTATAACAAATCAATGTAATTCTAGGTATTCACTGGGGGGTTGGTGACCGTTTGAGTAGTTACTTCAGGCGAACGAGTTGAAATGTTTATACACAGGTGATCCAGCGGTGAGGAAGAGTAAACTAATTATTTGGGATGAAACACAAAGATGTTGTGAACATCCGGGTTTAAAAGAAATGTAATCAGGCTGAATTTGGATACATTCACAAAGGCATGTTGTATGAATTAAACAATTTATTTTGATGAACACAGCTTTTACTTCTAGGTAATCTCTGTGAACATCGTGGTTAAAATAAATGTAATCTAGCTAAATTCTTATTTTGGATGAACAGAACTTTTACTCCGAGGTAGTTACTGGGGGTTGTGTCGCCTGTGCGACCGCATCGGGCAAGACGTTGTGAACATCCGTGGTTTAAAATAAATGTAGAGCTATATAGATTATGTTACATTCATAAATGCCTGTTGTAGGAAATAAAATGTGTTTCCTTCTTAATACCCGACATGAGGCACAAACAGATCAATGTTTCCTTGTTTAATTTTTCCATGTGGTGATAATGTAAATCTAAGGAATATAGTTAAGTTTGTGAGCCTATAAACGGCTTTAGAAATACCCTCAGCGAGCACCTAAATTTAAAATTTTCTCGGGGCCCTTAAAGCGGGCCCTGAACCCCACGCCGCATTGGGTGTGCTCAATACCAAGACATCCAACTAGAGGCGGAACCTCACCTTTAATACCCATCTATATTTAAGCAAATGACGGGCAAAATGTCAGATGACATACCTTTTAAATGAAAATAATATAATAACATTTGTGAGCCTGTAGAAATGCCCTCAGGGAGCATCAAAGTATCATCTGGCCCTTTAGGTTGGAACACGCCACCTCTTGACATACACACCTGAATGCAATTTCCAGCGGTCATTATAGAAAGGAAAAAAATTAGAAGTGCCTGAAATTTGAAGGAAATGATATAATAATTAGGTCTGAAATGGCTTTAAAACGCTCTCAAAGAGCGTTTAAATTTATTTATTTTCCTCGGGGCCCGCTTCGCCGCCCAGGTCGACCCACTCGCTTCGCTCGTTTCGCTCTACACTGAGCGTCAGACCCGAGGGTTGGCTATCCTGCATCCGCGCTTGCACGGAGGAAGCCTTTAAATCCAGATGATACTGTTCTTGCTCCAAATGAAAGCAACTTATCAACACTTGTACTTAGTCGACAAGGTGCAAGAGTAGCGCCTATTGTGTATATGGGGTAGCACCTTGTCGACAATGTAGCCTTGATTTAAGCCGTCGCCCTTTCGTCGATAGTAACTACCTAGGATATCGAGTATTTTGGGGGATCTCAGAAAACAGTGCTCGGGGTATTTTTTTCTTTTCTTTTTTTCTTCTTCATTTTTTATGTGCTTGAGGATGATATTTATCTTGAACTGCAATTGTCTGAATACTCAACACTCTCCCTTCCTCAGATTGTGATAAACTTCTGTATAGGGCTCATTTAGTAAATATGCTATTAACTTCAGTCTCTCCAAATCAGCCCTGTCAACCCCTGTCCGAAAGGATAGCTTTTTACAAAACCAAATGTTATCATAGACCATCAAGTCTGACACCAGCAAGCCACCATAAAGGTGCTCAATCTGACAATTGCGCAAATAGCAATAAATAGCAACTTGACTGCTAGTATGACTTTTATTGCTAATGACTTGCAAAAATGCGCATTTATCAAAATGTATCGTTTATATACGAGGGTCATTCAATAAGTTCTACCTCCTAACGCATAACATCGCTATTATGAATGTCAGCATAATGACATTTGTCATGATTATAGCTCTGAATCATAGCTTCACATTTATAGTAAATGATTATTGTTACCTGTTTTACTTTTGTTATTATGCGATCAAAGCCAGAGAGAGATTTTGGACATCGGACACGGACAATTACCCTAAATATAAATACACGTTTTTTCGTTTTCTCTCCGTATTACGTGATTAGATATAACAGCCCGATTTAAATGCTGAAAATAGAAAACAATGGATGTTTTCTGAATATAATACTGTATTATCATGTATAAATCAGATCGTAGGCAATATCAACCTTTGTAGGCTTGGAAATAGTATAATATCAACTCTAATGTAATGCTACGTCTTTAGCAAACTGGAATTCTGCTATTCAGTCAAATGTTCGTTGTTACAAATCAAGCCACAGTGATGCCTCGAGTGTTAAATCTTAACATGACAGTCACTTTATGAGTTTTCCTTATATACAACCTTTAGAATAATCAATCAGGTAGTCAGTGATAGAAAATGTTCCCTTTGAGAGACTTGAAATATATCCATTAGTCCTGTATAATGAAGATCCCTTAGTTCTAATGAAAAGCAAATAATGACTTTTGCAGCGGTTCTCTTAGGGTAGGGTTAAAATTAATGGCTGTTCTGGTCTGGTTCTGGCTAATTAGAGGCCATTTTCCCCCCCAAGAAATCAGTCACTGATATTGCTTATAGTCTGTTCAAGAGATATTTGTAATTTAGAACGGTTTTAATCAACCGATTGGGACGTTTTGTCTCTTAGAATTGGTCAAGTTAATAGCACTTGGGGGTCATTTAGCTGTCTTTTTGCCGTTTCCGTCGCACTAAATAGACGTTTGGGCTTCACTGTATTTCTGGAAAAGTACAACCACTACTCAGACCAATTTACTATGAATTTGTAGCCGAGATTCCGAGCTACAATTGTGTAATAGTTCATAAGACTGGCTTATATAATGGCAAAGTTATGAGGTAGGAGGTAGAACTTATTGAATGACCCTCGTAGTTGCTATATGATGCTAAATAGCGCGAATTTGAAAACATTTTGAAAATTGCAAAGAGGTGCTATTGTTTAAGTTTTGAAATTAGCGCATATTAGCATCAAAGTAGCAAGTCGTTTATATAGTTGTTATTATGATGCTAAATAGCGCGAATATGAAACATTTTGAAAATTGCAAAGTGGTGCTATTGTATAAGTTTTGAAATTAGTGCATATTATATTAGAATCAAAATAACAACAATTTTTTTTGTTTTGCAAATGACTTGCAAAAACGCGAATTTTTCAAAATTCCTCGTTTATATCCATGCTATTATAATGCTAAATAGCGCAAACTAGAAAACATTTTGAAAATTGCAAAGAGGTGCTTTTGTATAAGTTTTTAAATTAGCGCATATTAGCACCAAAATAGCAACATCATACTTCTGGTTGCAAATTGCATGCTTTGCTGCAGATGCTATTAGCGCAATTATGCGTTTATGAAAAAAGGGCCCCACGGGTCTCGGGCTATTATGTGTCTTCGTTAGCACATCATGCTCGCTATTAGCATAGGCGTGCGCAGGATTTTTTTACCTGGGGGGCTTAAAAATAAATTTCATTGGTTCGCACAGGGGGTGGGGGTAGGGGGTTCGGGGGGATGTGCCCCCCATGGAATTGGATTTCTTTTTGAATTTTCAAACCCATTTGGTGCGATTTGGTGTGTGATTTTGACCAATATTTTATTGAAAAGCCTTAAGGGGGCTGTGCACCTTCAGGTACAGCCTCCGTAAAACTGCCGTAACTTCTTTATTATTCATTAAATCTATATAAAAGTATACATTTTCTTGCAGAAAAGGGTTCAATGAATCCAACCATGATCATGAAATTGACCATTTTGGGAGAAAATTATAAAAAACACGTTTTTTGACCCATTTTAGGTTTGGAAAAGATAACTCAAAATATATTTTGTTAAATTTTATCATACTAGTTTAATTATATTCCTCATGCAATTCCCTAGGAATCGTTTTTTTTTTTTAATTTTTACTTTATTATTTTTTGAATTATCGAACAAAAAGTGCCACAAAATATGATTTTTTACCAAAAAACGTGATTTTCACGTTTTTGGAGGTTAAAAAACAGGTTTTTTGGCACTTTTTGGTCTGTAATTCAAAAAATAATAAAGTAAAAATTAAAAAAAAAAAACGATTCCTAGGGAATTGCATGAGGAATATAATAAAACTAGTATGACAAAATTTAACAAAATATATTTTGAGTTATCTTTTCCAAACCTAAAATGGGTCAAAAAACATGTTTTTTATAATTTTCTCCAAAATGGTCAATTTCATGATCATAGTTGGATTCATTGAACCCTTTCCTGCAAAAAAATGTATACTTTTATTAAGATTAAATGAATAATGAAGAAGTTACGGCAGTTTTACGGAGGCTATGCGAAGGTGCACAGCCCCCTTAACTTCATTTCCAATTAATATTGGCTTATTATCAATATCAATCAAAATTGGATTTTTTTTCTTCCTTTCAATTTTGCAAAAGTAAACAACATGGCGTAAGGGTTTGAAATTGCGAATAAATTAAAAAAGATTTGCGCGTAGCGCGAAAATATTGGCTATTGTAAAAAGAAAGGTTTTACAAATCGTTTCTGAAGCCATGTTGTTAAGTTTGACTGATAATTAAACAGTGAAACTAATTTGCGCGTAGCGCGCCAAAAAAATGTCTATTTTCACACGAAAAAGGTCCAGAAAACGTTTCTGAAGACATCTTGTACCAATTGAATAACAAAGTAGTATAAAAATAATTGGCGCGGACCGCGCAAAAATTTGCTATTGTAAAAATAAAGGTTTAGAAAAACGTTCTTGAAGCCATCTTGTTAAGCTTGAATAATAAATAAACAGTCAAACTATATGCGCGCGCGCAAAAAAAAAGCCTATTTGAACACTGAAAAGGTTCAGAAAACGTTTATGAAGCCATCTTGTTGAAATTGAATAACACAAAATAAAAAAATAATTCCCGCGGAGTGCGAAAAAATTGACTATTGTAAAAATAAAGGTTTAGAAAAACGTTCCTGAAGCTATCTTGTTAAGCTTAAAAAATAAATAATCAGTGAAACTAATACGCGCGTAGCGCGCAAAAAAATGTATATTTTAACAATAAAAAGGTCTAGAAAACGTTTCTGAAGCCATCTTGTTCAAATTGAATAATAAAATATTCAAAAAATGGCAAAAAAGAAAGGTTAAAAGAAACTTTCCTGAAACCATCTTGTTAAGCTTGAATAATAAAACATTCCAACTAATTCGCGCGTAGCGCGCAAAAATTGGTTATTTTTACACTGAAATAGTCCTGAAAACGTTCCTGAAGCAATCTTGTTAAGCTTGAATAATAACAAATTGAAAATTATTTGTGCAAAAACTGGTTATTTTAACACTTAAATGGTCCTGATAAACGTTCATGAAGCCATTGAAGGATAAAAAAAATGAAACCAATTCGCTTGAAACGCGCAAAAGTGTCTAGTTTACTAACTAAAATGGTCCAGAAAACTTTCCTGAAACATGTTGTTATTATTAAGCTTGAAGCCCGCCAAAAATGGCTATTTTAACACTTAAAAGCTCCAGAAAATCGTTCCTGGGCGTATAAACTGTCAGATTTTTAAACTAAAATGATGCAAAAACTGGTTATTTTAACACTAAAATGGTCCTGAAAAACGTTCAAAAAGCCATTGAATGGTAAAAAAAATGAAACCAATTCGCTCGAAATACGCAAAAGTGTCTAGTTTACTAACTAAAATGGTCCAGAAACTTTCCTGAAACATGTTGTTATTAAGCTTATTTAAACATTGAAAACAATTCGCGCGAAACGCGCAAAAAAATGGCTATTTTAACACTAAAAAGCCCCAGAAAATCGTTCCTGAGCGTACAAACTGTCAGTTTTTTAAACTTAACATAAACATTTTTAAACGTTGAATCTAATTCGCGCGAATTTCTATTTTTTCACACTAACTATGGTCCAAAAAACGTTCTTGAAACAATGTTGTAAGCTTGAATAGTTAAACATTGATACTAATTCGCGCAAAAAAATGGCTTCTTTTGAGGAGGGCATCGACCCCATCGACAATGATGGGGGCTCACTCCCCGCTTGCACTGTCTATGCTCGTTACTCTTCCTCCTCATCTTCCTTTTTTTTAAACTCTTTTGCCAATGGGGGGTGGGGGGAGGTGGGGGGGGGGGGGGGGGGGCTGTCCCCCTTGTTTCGCCACTGGTGATTAAGAGGGCTGAGCTGTTGGGTTTTAACTTGCCTGGATGACCTAAAACTCTCCTTGCTATCAATATTTACTTTCTTTATAAAACACTCACATGGTTCGATTCAGAGACGTAGAGATAAAGTGAAAGACTCTAATAAAAGCTCCCGGCCTCTCCTTTCCCTCCCTTCCTCCTCTTCCCTCCCCTCCCCTCCTCCTCTCCTCCCCTCCTCCTCTCCTCCCCTCCCCTCCTCCTCTCTCTCCCCTCTTCTTTTTTTTACCCTCCGGGGACCCGGGGGGCTTGAGCCCCCAAAGTATCTATCCTGTTTTTTTCTTTCGAATGCATGCTATTGTTGCTACTAGCGCAATTATGCGTTTATGAAAATAGCCGGGGAAATGGCTTACAGCAGATAATACGGCGGTGCCATCCTGGTTCCCAAGATTGTGTTTCTTCGTTGGCTAGCACACCATGCTCGCTATTTATTAGTGCAATTATGCGTTTATCTAGAACTCTTGTTGGCTACTTTTATATTGGGTTGGAACATCCAGTACAATAAAACCGTTATTACCTGTCAAATCGGTTCAATAACAATTAGCATTTTCATTGAATATGTTTAAACAAAGATGTTTAAATATGCGGACCGTGCGTGTGGTGCAGGGATCCCCTTCACATCCTTTAGAGAGGACAGATGACGGTGGCCACGCGAAACCTAAATATTGAATTCGTCACTGGAATAACACGAAATCGCGAATGTTAAAACCGTTGGAGTTGGCCAACTCAACTGTAAATTGCTATTTTCTAAATTATTTTCATCGTTAACCGGGTGATACTAATACGTCACATTTAAAGGCTAGTAGGCCTATTAAGTAGACTCTTTTTGACCACCACTTTTATATAATATAATAATAATAATAATAATAATGTGGATTTATAATGCGCACTAATCCACCAAAAATGGTGCTCAAGGCGCGATACAAAAAATAACTTACATTACAACATACATTTTAAAGTACAACTTAATCTACAATAATTTAACTAAATACAACTTAATAGTATATTAATTATGTCAATAATGATATCATAATGTGTGAATACATGTAATACTACTAATATTTGAAAATTTAAAGAAATATGGCCTATAATACATTTCAATTTCGAAAGATATTTATATAAAGCCCCGCAGGGATCCGGAAGGCACACTTATCAAAATCATACCAATACGTCTCATACTATTTAAAGGCAAGCATTTATTATAATCGGCTTCTTTTTGTCGACTTTTATCATGTTTATATACTTTAGTCCAGTAATAAAAGATAATGCATTTCAATGCCCAAAGATGTGTCGATCTTTAAAAGTTGTCCGAGGTGATTAGTCCTGTTCCGGAAGACACACTAATCAAAATCTTACCAATACGTCACATTTCAGAGGCAGGTATTAAATAGACTCTTTTTGGCCACTTTTGTATAATGCATTGCAATGCCCAAAATGCCCAAATGACGGGCCGTTCTTTAAAAGCGGTCCAAGGTGCAGAGGACCCCCTTGTATGTAACCGCCCAGAGCGGAGCATGTTTATATCGAGCCCCGCAGGGCTCCGGAAGACACACTAAGGCCAACAAAAAAAAGTTGTTTGTTTGTCCACGTCCGACCGACCGTGTACCTAGGTGCCGACCGTATTACTTTTTATTTTCGATAATTTTTTTAAAACAACTTTTTGAGCAATTTGAATGGCCAAACGGACCGTTTTTATTCCTTATTTCGTATGATATCGTCATTCTGGTATTTGCAACACCATCCCCAATGCGCAATCCCGTGTACACACGATGTTTAATGCATGAACTTGGCACCCGCGGGACTATTAAAAGGACTAAATGAAAATCAGGGATCGCACGTGCAAGTGATGTCATTTTTATACTAAAAATGCAGTGTGAGAAAATATGAAAAATCTAGTTACAGTTAATATTTGTTCCCAAAATGTTGCTCAACGGCATGAATATTAATTTCAACATAGTATAAAACAATCTTTGGGGTAGTTAGTGCGGGGAAAATAGGTTTAGCAATACTTTCACGTATATATTTCTAGCAAAACTTCAACACAACGTTATTTCACTTTTTGCAACATTCAATCACAATGGCGGCGTCCTACGGTATCTGCGCATTGCAAACTCAGTACAAAAATAATATTTGATCGAGTTTGTAGTGTTGCAACCAATGCGACAATATTTGAACTTTAAATTGACAATCTGCCCCATCCCCAGCAGGAGAAAGAGATCAAAATCAGCACTGTGAAGAGTAAAGCAACAATGTCGCAAGCTTATGAAAAGTGAGGTGTTTTGGTGTGTGTTTGGACTTATAATTCACAGTATTCATGCCGAATTTATATTCCCAAATACAATACCGTTAAACTTCATCTATAAGCACCCATTGACTAATAGTTAATAAGCAGAGAATAGATAAAAAGGTATGAGCGCCCTCTTTTGATCTAGAGAAATTAGCACGAATTTGTTTAGTGTATTCGATATTCAATACTATAAAGTTGTATTACTCTCTAAATAATTTCATGGACAGACGAATTGCTCAATTGGTAAAGCGCCCGGTAAAGCGTCAACTTCAGTATCACGAGGTTGGTGGATCAATTCTCAACTACACCTTTTGCAATTTCTTTTGAAATCCAAGTGATATAGAAATTAATGCAAACTTGAATGTAAAATTATTACTCAATTATACTAGCTTTATTGTTATTTTTCAAAAAAACAAGCGCATAATTAATTTGATTGTATAAAGTAATGATCTTAATAGTCCAACCTTTTTATAAGCTAAACACATTTATACTACAAATTAACCACAGCAAAATGTATTCATTGGCTTATTTTGAATGTTTCACACAGTAATCTTAAACGTTTCCTTCATCATGATTTAAGGGCAAATTATGATGATGCATATTAGGTTGGTAGATCAAGTTAAGCAACAAAATGAAAGTAACTATGCAAACCACTATAATCCTGGTCTCACAATGAATGAATAGGTGAATGAATGGATGGCTATTAAATCAATTTATTTCCAATAAGATAGAGGGCCGTCCATTTATACCGACCCATCAATCATACATGTAGTTATAAAACAGTATCTGACACAGCAGTCTCGTTTAGATCAATTGGTTAAGCCGGCAGTTAGGGCAATTGTGATCGCAGGTTCCAAAAGAATAGCAAAGCATTGCATGTACATTGTACAGGGCATTGAGAGGTGTGAGTTGGGGCGGTGTACAGTTGTAGTTTACGCAGTCCGCTGTTCAATATCAACTCTTCTGTAGGCCTAATACTGACTGTTTCAATTGTGGTATATCATGTATGTCTATTATGACTTACATAAACTGACTGACCTACTCAGCAGACTCTCAGCCAACCATTTTGTATCCTCTTTACTTTCCTCTCCTGTCTTTGTAGATAATACGTGTCCATCTTCTTACCACCAGTTATCCTTAATTAGTTTCTACTGACATTCCAAACACCCATTTCTATAATATCGAACTTGTAATCAGACGACCGAGACATGGCATAAGCGAATCACTCACTCCGTCGACTTCTGTCGGGCATTAACAATGGCTCTCCAGACACGCCTATCTGCCATGCATATTATAAGCGAATACACTGGGCAAACTAAATCAAAATCAAATCAAATTTATTTCCATAAAAACAACACTACATCAAAAATGTAAAACTTAAAAACAACAAAAGCGTATGGAGGAGTAGGCTGAAAAGCCAATAAGGCCTGTAAACGAAACGAAATTTGGATTTGTGTTGGATCTTATCTAAACTTTGTTGCATGATCATTGTTTATATAATGTGAGAAGCCCATGTCAAAACATAACAAAATGAAATCTCTCACATAACTCACTGCATGGACATGTTGGAAACATATAACTCGCAACATGAACATGTCAGAAATTGTGTCTCGAGCTGTCTGGACATTGAAATATACGACTTGCCAGTGGGACTTCTTTGTAATTTTTGTCATTCTAACTGACTTTTTTAACTCACTCATTTTTAACTCACCAGTTACCTGTTCTCGGTTGAAATGCATGCACTAGCTGTTACAGTTTGCGGACAATTACATACACGGGTAGAGGATGCAATCAAAACGCTAGAGTGAATATACAGGGTGTCTCAATAAAAACCGTGCACGTGTTTATCCATTATTTATATAATGTGGTGTAACAATTGTATATTTATTGATGGACTAAACTCTTAGCTTTCCTATGCCATTTATTTCATCTGATTTGGTTTTGTCAATCTTGAGATATGACCTAAACTAAAGCTACCTAAAATCGACGTTGTGCCACTTTACAGTTTGCAATGAATAGAAAAGGTGACTCTGGAGAAGGGGATTGGTGCTGGTACCACCCCTAAACAAATATAATCCGAAATGCAGAGTAAGCTTATTTGGTTACCATGGTATAGCTAGATGTTCCTTCTATCCATACATACCAAAACAAATATAAACATCATACGCATGACGTCACCAAACATGGCCGACCTCAAAATCCCGCCTTATTCGCTACATGAAATAGGCCAAAATAGAAATCTTCGCCAAAAAAGTTCCTAATATCGGAATTTACACCCGGTTTTTTGCTTATAAGTGAGGGATATGGTGTTTCTAACATAGGTCTATGCTATAATATTCAGGACCACACTTTTTTCAAAATGGCGATTTAATCGGCGACTACCCTCCCTTAGGAGGACGAGGGTTTGAATGCATATTTTAAGCATTCTTTCTGTAAAAGTGGCGCAACGTCGATTTTTAGGTAGCTTTAGTTCAGTTAATTGATCTTATCTCAGGATTGACAAAACCAAATAGATGAAATAAACGGTATACATGAAAGCTAAGTGTTTAGTCTATCAATATGTATACAATTGTTACACCAAATTCTAGAAGTTCATGGTCAATAAGTTGGGTAAACAGGTGCACGGTGTTTTTTTTAGACACCCTGTATAGGGTCACGCGTTATGAACTCGCCTCCCAATAGGGTGGTGCTGTTACATTTTTTAGTTTTATGCTGTCATATTCCTCAAATATCTTTAAAACCACAAAAGCTATCTCAACAAATGTGGTATCATTTTAAAGCACTAATAACAAGTTATCTGCCTGCAAAATCGCATTGGTATAGCGAATACAGAAAGGGAGATACAGCTGTTTAGAGTTTGGGGACCAGGGGTGGTGCTGGAAGGGGTGCCGCCTGTACAAACTCAATGGGGATAATCCCATGCTTTGTTCTTTTTACAATAACTAGTCATCCCCTAATGTTACAAACACCATTCTGGTCCCATTTTAAAAGATATTTAGTCGTATTTAAGTATGTGGTTCAACAGACTTGTCAACTATTTGTAACAACTAATTAATTATGGATAAGACCATGATCATCAGCTTTCTTCCTATTCGCTACACAGTAAACATGAATAATCAGCCTCAATTTACCGGATTTATAAAAATGACTATAACAGAAAAAGTTTTCAGAAATGCAGTTTAGATCAGGGAAGGGTTCATCCTTAAACATATATTTCTGAAAATTCTAAAAAAATATATAAAATAAAAATTGGAGATATTCATTAGCCGGTATAATTACCATACCGACGTAGTAACTTTGACAATTATATATCATCTAATGGGTAATTTCATGAGGAATTCAAATATGTAAAGTAAATAATGATAGGAGTAGGTATAAAAATATATGGATCTCAAATTTAAAAAAATTAAAAACTCTGATATTTTTCCAAAAAACACCAAACAACATTTTTGTTGTTTGGTGTTTTTTGGAAAAATATCAGATTTTTTAGTTTTTTAAAATTTGAGATCCATATATTTTCATGCATATATTTATATATATATTATATAAAATCAACTTGATTACAATTCCATGATTATACTACAGCACTGTTTCATACAGCCAGCATTGGCTGCACTCATCAGGTATAATCTGATGAGTGCAGCCAATGCTGGCTGTATGAAACAGTGCTGTAGTATAATCATGGAATTGTAATCAAGTTGATTTTATATAATATATATTGCTCTACTTATTTTAGTATTGAGCACTCTGTTCCAAATGTTCTGGATTTACGTTATTGTATATTTATATATATATATTTTCATATATATTCATGCAGTGTTTTGTAACTTGAAGAACAGCGTATACTCTGACAGTATTATATCAAAATACATTTGGAATTTAAATGAAAAAAATATATATTTAACATAAATGTTTAAGTTTTTTGTCTGTTTAATGAAAATGACTTAAAACTTTCACCTATTAAAGAAATATTGAACGCTAGTCGTCGATTAATTTTAAAATTTATGATTGAGACATATGTTCTGATTTCCCATGTCAAATGTCGTGGTCGTACGACTAACTTTGTGATAGCTGTGGTAAAATTCAGCAAGTCAATGTTTTTACAATTTTGAAGGTATAGCGACTAGTCAATGGGCCCATGCAATGCATACAATAGACACGTTGTACCGATGAGAATCCAACTTCGTACCAACATTTTCCGACAGTGTGCTTGTGCCTCCATTTTGTTGATAAAAATGCTGGGTTAAAAGAAAATCATGGTAAGCCTAATATAATTACTCGAGCCTGATGAGACGAATACCTAAACTCAATACCGTTTCCTATCTCTAAATCAAACATAGTGATATCTGCTGATTTGAACTCGTAATCCTAAGGACTAGATCAGGTTTCATATAGGCCTATGACGGTCAGATGTATAAATACAGCAATTTTTCTCGCGCTACGCGCGCATGTGCCCTCAAAAGAGTAATATTAGTTATTATGCTGCCTACATATGTAAAAATATTTTGAAATCAATGTTATAATAGGAATTTTGCCATTGTAAATTCTAAAAAAATATGACCAAGTGGAGCTCCAACAAGTTGGTTACTAAATGTGGCGCATCAGTAAATCTAGTTGAGAAAGCCTGGTCTAGATGATTGTGCTTGACTATGGCATGCGACATCAAAGATGTAATCTGGACATCTTTAAGGTGTCACTTGTAAGATGTCCAGATTACACCTTTAGTGTGTCAATCAAGAATGACATGTGAGTACATATTTTTATACTATTTTCTTTATATTTATAGACTCCTTTCCATCAAGATTACTACACTATAAAAAACATAATTAAGTTAGGCTAATCATGGTGACATTTTCGTTGCTTTTCACACACTGAGTGACAGATAGGAAATGGGAAGTCGCCTTTTCCGTGGACCTCGCTAATATAAGCTTCTCGGTAAGCTTATTATCCTTAGCCTATACATCACACATAATCCCGGAAATTATCTCACGAGTTTTTAAGGAAATTCGAGTAACCAGCACTTAACTGAATGCACCACCGATATAGCCTAACTTAACTAGGTTATAGTTTAGTAATTTTGATGGGAAGGAGTATAGTATAGTATAAAAATATGTACTCACATGACATGCGACGCATCCGCTGCACGATACAGATGAAAAAGACCAAAAAACCCGCAGACGAACTTCCTTGACCTGCGCATGTGCATAACTTCGAAAACACCATCAAGGTGTCCAACGACACCATCAAGGTGTCCAAAGGCGAAGCACTGCAAAAGTGTCGCTGGCATGATGCACGCATCAGTAGCCTTTGGAGTGTCAGTGACATTTGCCAAATTTGAAAAACACCGAGAGGGTCTCAGTAAACACCTAACATGACACTGCTTGGGTGTCAATTAACACGGCTTTGGTGTCAAATCAAGACAGGGTGCTCTGTTTCACCTTTATTATACAAGCTAAGGTGTCAAATGAACACCACATTTATGAAGCGACACCTTTTTGACTTCAATTTGAGCTTTCAATTGTGTCATTTTAAGTGCGCTGCAGTGTCAACAAATAACTGACACTCGAAAAGTGTTTTAAAAACCACGTATTTATTTTGAGTGTAGGTATCAATAGGGCCACCCGGCATTCATGCACTCTGTAGCGATTTTCAAGATGTGAAAAAGGAGGAATTCATTTTTTGGCATTAATTGAGTTCTAAATGGTTTTTGAGTCTATAAATATTCACCACAAGTAGCAATTGTATTGGTTTATAAAGAATATCTAACAAAATATTTCGATTTATTTTAAGAACGTCTAATTTCAATAAACGGAAATTGGTGAAAAAACAAAACAAAATTGGGTTAATTTTATGCAAAAATAAACATGTTGCTTTAAACGTTTTATACAAATATTGGTATCATTTGATAGAATGATAAGTTGCCTAAAGCTTGCATTTTACCAAGTCGATATGTCGTGTCAGTTTTTGCCGCTATGGCGTGTAAATGTAAAATCCATCTTATACACAATAATATGTAAATTCTATGCAAATTAGGCTAGAACTTAAAAACTATCGCTCCAAATGATTGCAAATTTCATGACATGAAGGCCCAAACACATTACTTTGGGCTTTCAATATATTGATGTGTATCGTAATTGCCGGTATCTCCTTAGGGAGTGTTCATAAATACTTTGGTGGGCGGGGGCGGGGGGGGGCTGGATAATTATAGGGGGGCAAAAAGTGTTGATACTCTGCAAAGGGGGGGGGGGGGTCAAAAATGTTTTTTAAAACCCCAACAGAGGGGGGTCAAAAAAGTTTAAAACACTCATTAGTTTCCAAAATTTTCTGGGGGCGGAGCCCCTAAACCCCTGCTTTACATGTATGCACATTATTTACGGAACGTTCATAAATCAACGTAAAAATAGCTAATTTTTTGGCGCACTACGCGCGCAGATGTCTACGGCCCTATTTTCATGTACTAGCCCAGCTAAAAAAGAATGAAGGGCAAATTCATGTCAATAGCAAAAATATATTTAAAGCCAGGATATATAATTGGAGGGAGCATCCTAATTGGTTTCAAAAACAGAGATCCGTGCATAAATATGTGAAGTTATTCAGGGGATTAAAGACCATGGCACTAAACCAAAGATAAAGTTTGTGGCATGGCGAGAGGGGGGGGGGGGGGGGGCGGTCAAAAAAGTTTTGATATACCAAAAATGAAATTATACAGCCGCCCCCCACCACCAAAGTATTTATGAACGGTCCCTTAAGGGAGCACTGTCTCTGGAATCTGCTCTCCTACATGTCACTGGGGGAAAAGCGGTCAATTAGTTTCCAAACTCTTACGCGACTTTGTTTTACTTTTCGCAGTTTGTGGCATATTCCTGTAATGAATGGCTATCTTGCGATATATAGTGCGATTTATGGCGATTTTAGGCTACTTAAGGCAGCTTTGCAATATTTTCAAGTTTTTCTTATTATTTTGGTGTGTTTCGCGATTTACCGCTTTTTCCCCTTGTGACACGGGGCCTTTCGTGAAACATATACCCCTGATAAATCTCAATTGAATAAAATGTGACCTAAATTGTATTTAGCTTCAGGAAAATATTGCTGGTCTAATCATGACAAGTCGGCAAAAGAGTATCTTCTTTTTGTAGTTTTGTTGTTATTATAATGAAAAAGCACTCTTATAGGGTGCAGTGCACAGAGCTATTATAGGTTAGCTTACAGTAGGCACAACATTTTGAAATAAGATACTTAAATAGAAACAATAAATCATTTTAAGGTCATGGTTTATTTATTTTTATATCGGTGTAAAATATATCTATCATAAAAGCTTATTTATTCCCGGGTTAACCCCCTAACAATCATATATGGGCGTTTCCACGGTAACACGCGTTACATTTAAGCGAGCCATTCTTTATTCTCCACTCTACAACTTACTGTAAAAGTAATTTGAATGAATTTTTCATCTTTTGCATTGTTATACCCAAGGCTTAAGGCTAGATCCTCATGCTAACACCAATATGAAATATTAGCTCATGTTAATGTAAGACCGCTCCGAATATCGGTAACACGCGTTACGAAAAAAGGCGCACTAAAAAAAAAAATCCGAACTTTGTTTTGCTTGTGTATTTCAACTAACCAACCTACAATCAATTGGCCACTACTGTAAGCAAGTACCTTTATAAGGTTTATAAAACTAGAATAATAACAAGAATTAAAGTTCTCACTTTTTTGTAAAATGCAAAATAGTCGGTAACACGTGTTACGATAACACGCGTTACACTTTGTCCAGCCATAATTTACTAGCCTTAGATTCTTTATTATATTTCTAAATTAAAATTAATTTTGACTTTGGCAATTGAACTAACATATTAACCATAAATAGTGATAAACACTTGAAAAATTGAGGTTTTAGCACGTTTTCCTGAATATGAGTTTGGTAACACGCGTTACGACATTTTGATGGCCTATTGTAGAGTGGTGGTTATGAATTTATCTAATTGTTTACTATTTTTAAATAGGGCCTAACTAGTAGAATTAAAATTATAAGTGGCGTAAATTAAAACCAAATCAATAAAGTAAATATTTTCAAAAAAGTGTTGCTCCGGTAACACGTGTTACCATTTTTGGGGTAAGAAAAGTAGAATTTTTTCATAGTAAACATTAGCCAAATGTTGTAACATTTTTTTCCTGAACCTTTGCATGAGCTTTGAACAACATAGAGGTAAAAATAAATCTTTTGGAGCAATTTTCAGTTTTTTTGTTCCGTCATATTTTCATGGAATCGCCCATATACTTTTCGGCTTAAAAGGGGAAAACAAATTTTTCTCATGACATTTTACGCCGTATGCATGCGCAACAGCGAGGTTTTATCGCGTGAGCTCATGATAGCGCCCCGGATAACGCGTTAGCCAAACACATAGCGCGTTAGTTCATAAATTACTTTGGCCGTATAAAACTTAGTAGGGGAGACCGGAGAGTGTTCACCCCCTTTTCATTTGAACTAGCGTCAATCATAGGAGGGGGACAGGGGGACACGACTCCCCACTTTTTGAAGGCTGTGGGACATTATATCGAATGTCCCCTCATGTTTTTCAAAGACTTATTATTGCACTTTACGTTCAAGAAGTACAAATAATAGCATCTTTAGGCGTGCTTCACGCGGGATAGGCCTATGCCCAACAAATTCAATCAAGTTTTTAGTAGCACGTTTGAATCCATACTGCGCCTCAATCATGGAAAAATTAATATAAAATATGAATTTGTTTAAGGAAAAACCTGACTTAAAAGATGGTCCACCACCACAAAGTATTTATAAACATTCTTTCACCACTTGTATGCAAAAGGGGAAGTGTTCAAAATAAAAAGGAAATTGCAAAATATTGGAAGGAATCGGGAGTGGATGTGAAACATGTTGGGTTTTTTACTCTGCCTTGTGTAGCCCAACATTAGTCAAGTGACAGAGTAGACTTAAATGACATTGAAATACGGAAAACAGCAAGCTAGAATTACCTATAGGCGCTTGTTTTATTTATTTATTATGCACAATCATTACAATATAGGCAAGAAGTGGAAATAATACAGATATTCAACTAAAATCATAGAAACATCAGCATTACCGTAAAGCATAAGGCAAAAAAATGTTGTTTTGCCCTCAGCGACAGACCCTAAAATCGTAAAAACTAGGGTCGCATTTTTTTTGTTTAGATTTAAATTTGATTAAAAGTGTCTAAATGTTACTATTTCTTGTCTGAAATGAATAAGTAAGCCCAAAATAAATGTTTTTTAGACTATTGTAACACTAGAAACATTAGTTAAATTGACATATGGGCCTATACCAAATTACCAATTTTGTCTTGACATAAACCATATATTTTTCAGCCAAAAAATAAATTGGAAAAAAAATTGAAATAAAAAATTGGAAAAAAAAAAAATTCCGACCGACCGACCCGATTTTAACTTTTGGCACTTGAGGGCAACACAACATATGTACAGGCAATATAATACATTTTACTGTCAAAAATGTTGAAATAGTATTTATGAAGCTACAGACGTGACGTGCCAAGAGAAAAACTATGCTGGAACTTAGGGTAATATACAGACATTTATTATTAAAAACGAAGGTATACCATACAGGATACATCAGCTTCAGTTCTAAGTTTTAGACTCAAATAATTAAAGAATCAAATAACAATATTACAAAAGTGATGGCCAGATAGTAAAAATAAAATCTGTAGATGATAATACATGTATAATTTTTTAAAAGATGTGTAAAAGTATGAAAACCATTGAATAACGTACAATATGTTCATAAAACTTTAAAATATGATAAAGTAATATCATTAAGGACACACAACTGCCAAAAATGACAAAGTAGGTTCCTTACTTTTCCCTGCCATTGGTTTTATAGGGTGGAAGCAGTTGGTCTATCAAGTTCCAATTATACTTTTAAAATAACAATTTTCCATTTGGAATGACTTCTTTTATAGTCTGAAAATTATTGATTTGAGAGGTCCACAATATGAACTTTAAGCATTCTGCAAACTAGAATACAAGCAGACCATGAGAAAATATTACTTGATATTAATCTTCTTTTGCCAGTAAGCGCAGAAATGGGCAAAGGATTGATCACCATGACCTTTCAGGCATTTAACTTTTAATTTCCACCAATATTTAACAGAAAGACTAAGCGTAGCAATCAGTATCGGAAAACTGAATAAATTCACCTTAAATAGCATTGTTGTTGGTTGCTTTTTTGTATACACCTAAAATAATTTTATAAACTTCAACATGTAATATAACAATGGTAACAGTAAAATTGAATTTAATAATACATATATGATATTAAACAATATGTACAAATGTTTCATGAGTGAAACCCAAAGGACCCCTCTCAGTGCTCCTGGCCTACTATTTATCATCATTCAAAACACATAGATCACTAGAAATAACTTTAATACTAATAGACTCCTTATCGCAGTGCCAAATCTCGCAATTTGTACCGCAAAAAGGAACTATCGGCGCACACGTAAAGACGCAGACAAATTGTGTACGCGTTTGTAGCGTTGTACTGTTTACGGGGCAGGATGAAAGCAGGTAGTTCGTTGCTCCGCTGCTGCCGCTGTGCATACCGTACATACAAGATAACGGGAGCAAGACACACACACACACAAAAAAAGGTATATAAGACCTTTATTTTAATAAAGAAACGGGGAGCAAGGTGCAAACCGTATCCAGGAGGATAACATGTATTAATTAAAGTGCATGAAGTGGCTGAAGGAAAATACCTTTGATGGAATTACTCATCGGTTGTAACCCCATTTGATGAAGTCACCCTTGCAAGTCACCACATTTGGTGAAGGAGTTACCCATACAGGTAACCCCATTTGATAGGAGGAGTCACCCATGCAGGTAACTCCATTTGATGCAGTCAACCATGCTTCCGGTATTATAAATATGGATGATTAATTGAGCAGTTATCGCCTAAAATTAGTTACGTGTAAATTTGGCCGATACCGCCGCGCAAGGCATGGCTGGTCATGAAGCTTTGGGCTGGTGGATCAAGGTCAGCACCGCCACCCCCAAACCCCACCCCCTCCCACCCCCCCCCCCCCCCCCCCACCTCACACCCATTTAATTGTCTTCGTGCAACTTATACAGCGGTGCGGTGCGGTGCGGCTTATAGCCTATACTATGATGAGGTCTGAATCTTACTTTATGAATTTAATAATAAGGTGCTGCGGCTTATACGCCGTGAGGCTTATATGTAGCACGGAAATTACGGGATTGTCTCATCATACCCTATAGGCCTAAGCCCCCTTCCTCCCCCGCACTTCCCTTTACTTACTTGATAATATGGATACAGTAAGGCCACATGGGGTATCTGGATAAACGGAACATGCGGTATTGCCCCCCCCCCCCCCCCCGGATTGCCCCCATCATAGGCCTAAATGCAAGCGCACTTCCCTTATAATCTGGATATAGTAAGGGCACATAATGGTATCTGGATAAACGGGGCGTGCGGTATATTATGGTCAGGCCTATTTAGAACGCAACAAACATGACAAAGGGATTACATACGTTTAAGCACTACATGCCTATTGGAGGACTAATGTATTTAATGTAAATTGGCCCGAAAAAACGGGGTTGGCACACATTGCTCAAATACAATCATGGAATGGTACAAGTGATCTTGAAGATAGACTCCGCCGACAATAAATATGATAAAACTAAATAACCGACTATAGAACTAGAACCCACTAAACGCTCAGAACGCAGGCCTACTGAATAACCTGGATAACAGTATGTGCACATGGGCAGTGGCGGCACCACTGCACCATCAACATTTTAAAGGGAAAACGGGGGTGGGTGGGGGACAATAAAACAATCTGGAGGGGGCAAGACAAAACACTTGGGTGGAAAATTCAAGCCTTTTGGCTTTTATTGTAAACATTCCTGAAATTATATTAATTTGTTCTAAATCAGACATTTTGGACCAATTTAAAGCTAATTTCAAGAAACTTTGAATTTTGACATTAAAATTAAAACTTTTTTATTATTATTTGGGGTACAAAATGCGTAGGGACTTAAACTGTGGGAGAGGTCACGACTGCCATACCCCTACCCGGTAGCTATTATCTTTTTCGTACATGAGTTTAACCAAAATCAGTTCATTTGTTTAAAAATGTAAACAAATCATTTTATTCAGTAAATTTTGCTTTATTTCGTATTAAAACGGAATAATTAAATTTGGTTAAACTCATGTACGAAAAAAATAATCGCCACCCGGTAGTGCTGCCACTGCACATGGGGTAGGTCTACCTAAGGTCACATGGGGTACCCACCCAGATGTGGCCTATAATTATATTAAGGCAATCCAGATACTCTTAATATTCTAAAGTATTCTTATTAATCTACGTAGGCCCTAATAACCGCATACAAAGTTATCACGGATGCCCTTAATATTCGATTCAAGATATACCAAATAGTCCAGGGAGGTCCTATATTGGATCACTTAAGGACACATGAAGTATCTTGGTTAGGCAAACAAAAACAAAAAGTTGACTTGCCCTTTCCGACCGACCCTAATTTTCGGAAATCTAGGGTCGCTATTTTTTATTTATTTTT
>CM069449.1:76647553-76681055 GCA_035610835.1 Ophiura sarsii | reverse complement strand
CGGTCAAAGCAAATGACCATCAAAACAAACGGCATTGATAAGCCAATGAATTATCTTTTTAACTTGTATACAACATTAATTAATGCAACTACAGACTAAGACCCCTAGCAAATTCACTTAGTTCGATTGAAAATAATGAAGGTTTGCGTGGGATGTGCTTTAATACTTCAGTCAGTGATCACTCTGCCCTTCATTGAACCGGAAGATCTAAATCAGCTTCATTCGATGAACCTCGGGGGTTCTTAGCACAGAAGATATAGTGTTTATTCTGATGAGCAAACTGTGCTAATGTTCGCTACGCTTCCCATTTCATGCGGAACGAATGGCATACAAGGAGCCAAATTTCGGTATTATGTGTCAATACATCCTTAATTCGAAAGTTCGTTACATATTTACTAATGTAGTGCGGATCACTTGCTCTTCTTTTAGCTTCATGGTAAGCACTCATTTGTACGCCTCTCCTCCTAACACTTTCCATCGCGGCTATTAGTGTTACTTAATTCAAAACACATGTTAAGAAATACTGAACCAAATACTAGGTATGTTTGTACCGTACTTCTTATAATGGATTTCTCATGAGGATTCCAAATTTTGTCATGAAATTTAATAATTTTGACATATTTGAAACATTTTGCAAAATGATGGGAATGTCGTCTGCCGTGTTGAAAGTGTCAAGTAAAGTCCACTCTAGCAGGACATGAAGAACTGTAAGTGAATTCACCCTGGGGAGGGGGGAGGGGTACTTAGTGGATATGAGGTTATGGGGATGTGCCGCCAAATAGGGTCCCATTTTTCACCTCTTGTAAATTAATGACCCCTTTTCAAAGCCATTGTTGGTAAATGTATGGGTCTGACATCCTAATTTTACTGTTTTTCACAGACATTTTAGCCAAATCTGTCAAATATATAGGAAAATAATGGGTCTCCTGGAAACATGGGTCCATTTCCTCTAAATTTTTCAAACCATAGTGAGGCAACTTTTTCATTATTCATTATTTTGCAGGATTTCAAAATTTTAAATAGGCCTAACAGCAATTTCATGAACACAGGCATGATCATCATTTGGAAAATAAAAGAATCTCTTTGAAAATGGAATACATGGAAACAAAGTACTTTTCTATGAAAAATGATGGTTCAACCATGTCTGCAGGCTGAATAATAAAAAAATACTGCAAGTCACGCGACTTGCGAATTCCCCAGGCTGGGAGATTAACTAAATGAGGTCAAAGGTCACATAGGATCATGTTCCCCCGGTGTTCATGTTGAAACTCGTTACTCGAAATTATAAACTCGTAATTCGAAGTTATAAACTTGAAACTCGTTACTCGAAACTCGAAACTCAAAATTATAAACTCGAAACTCGTTACTCAAAACTCGAAATTATAAACTCGAAACTCGAAACTCGAAATTATAAACTCGAAATTATAAACTCGATACTCGAAACTCAAAATTATAAACTCGAAACTTGTTACTCGAAAATGACACTTGAAACTTGAAGATGTAACCCACATCCCAAGCATGCCTAATATCCCAAGCATCCCTACTATCTGGCATATGATAGTAGGGATGATTGGGATAGACTAGGGATGCTAGGGACAGTAGGGATGCTAGGGATAGTAGGCATGCTTGGGATAGTTAGTAAGGATGCTAGGAATAGTAGGGATGCTGAGGATAGTAGGGATGCTAGGGATAGTAGGGATGCTAAGGATAGTAGGGATGCTTGGGATAGTTAGTAAGGATGCTAGGGATAGTAGGAATGCTGAGGATAGTAGGGATGCTAAGGATAGTAGGGATGCTTGGGATAGTAGGGATGCTAAGGATAGTAGGGATGCTTGGGATAGTTAGTAAGGATGCTAGGGATAGTAGGGATGCTGAGGATAGTAGGAATGCTGAGGATAGTAGGGATGCTTGGGATAGTAGGGATGCTAGGGATAGTAGGAATGCTTGGGATAGTAGGGGATGCTAAGGATAGTAGGGATGCTTGGATAGTAGGGATGCTAGGGATAGTAGGGATGCTAAGGATAGTAGGGATGCTAAGGATAGTAGGAATGCTAAGGATATTAGGGATGCTTGGGATAGTAGGGATGCTAGGGATAGTAGGGATGCTAGGGATAGTAGGAATGCTTGGGATAGTAGGAATGCTAAGGATATTAGGGATGCTTGGGATAGTAGGGATGCTAGGGATAGTAGGGATGCTTGGGATAGTAGGGATGCTGAGGATAGTAGGAATGCTTGGGATAGTAGGGGATGCTAGGGATAGTAGGAATGCTTGGGATAGTAGGGATGCTAAGGATAGTAGGGATGCTTGGGATAGTAGGGATGCTAGGGATAGTAGGGATGCTAGGGATAGTAGGAATGCTTGGGATAGTAGGGATGCTAAGGATAGTAGGGATGCTTGGGATAGTAGGGGATGCTAGGGATAAGTAGGGATGCTAGGGATAGTAGGAATGCTTGGGATAGTAGGAATGCTTGGGATAGTAGGGATGCTAGGGATAGTAGGGATGCTAAGGATAGTAGGGATGCTTGGGATAGTAGGGATGCTAGGGATAGTAGGGATGCTAGGGATAGTAGGGATGCTTGGGATAGTAGGGATGCTAAGGATAGTAGGGATGCTTGGGATAGTAGGGATGCTAGGGATAGTAGGGATGCTAGGGATAGTAGGGATGCTTGGATAGTAGGGATGCTAAGGATAGTAGGGATGCTTGGGATAGTAGGGATGCTAGGGATAGTAGGGATGCTTAGGGATAGTAGGGATGCTTGGGATAGTAGGGATGCTAAGGATAGTAGGGATGCTTGGGATAGTAGGGATGCTAGGGATAGTAGGGATGCTTGGGATAGTAGGGATGCTAAGGATAGTAGGGATGCTTGGGATAGTAGGGATGCTAGGGATAGTAGGAATGCTTGGGATAGTAGGAATGCTAAGGATTGTAGGGGTGCTAGGGATAGTAGGGATGCTTGGGATAGTAGGAATGCTAGGGATAGTAGGAATGCTTGGGATAGTAGGGATTGTAGGGATAGTAGGAATGCTTGGGATAGTAGGAATGCTGAGGATAGTAGGGATTCTAGGGATAGTAGGAATGCTTGGGATAGTAAGGATGCTAGGGATAGTAGGAATGCTTGAGATAGTAGGGATTGTAGGGGTGCTACGGATGGATAGTAGTGCATGATAGTTTTGTATACCTTTCTCTACACTACAGACCGTTCTCTGCTTTACTTTACATACCTAGCTTCTCTACATTACAGACCTTTCTCCACTTTAGACCCCTTTCTCTAAGTTATAATACACCTTTCTCTATTCTAGACCCCATTCTCTTGTTTTTAAACCTTTCTGTAGATTTTATACCGTTCATTCTCTTAATTCTAAACCTTTCTCCAGTTTCTATACACCTTTCTCTTAAATCTACACCTTTCTCATACTTTTATACCATTTTGACCCTTAAGGCCGCCCATATTATAATAATAGACGTACCGGGAAATCCCCTAAATGTTGCGCGTTCTGGGCGCAGGTGTTTTTTTTTTGAGGAGCGAATGAAAGTTCCGCCCATCACTAAAATGATTGAGAGACGAGACATGCGAAGCAGCAGCAGCATCATCAAGAGAATTCAGATCAGTTGTTTGCAAGATAAAGATTTAATTGTATTCTTTTTCTGTGACAAGCATCGTCTTTTGTAACTTGTAAGTCATAAAATGTAGCCTTTACAATTTCTAAAAGTTTGTCAAAACTTGCTGCCGTTCTCGTGAGTGAAAAAGGTGCATGGCCATGGGGATGGCATATAGACTGTAGGCCGTGCATGTTTTATTCCTTCAGAAAACAATTCTAGCACTCTCCACCTAGGGGATAGATGAAATGTGGCTTAAAATGAAGCTAATATATGCCTGATCAATATTTTACCTTATCCCACGTTCGTAGGTTGCACATTATGACCCTAGACCTCGATTTAGGGTCAAAGGTCACATGTGTTTCAATGGGAAGTCAAAAACTAAATTTAACATGGTAAAAAAACTAAAAAATGAGCTATTGACTATGAAAAGTATATTATATTGTTGGGATGAGTGTTTTAAACAAAAAAGTCAATCACAACTTTGATCGTAGATCAATAGTTTTTGAACTGTGACCTTTTGAAAAAGACAAGTTGGCCAAAATAGGCCATTTTGGTCATTTGTTTGCAAAATTGGCACAAAATGACATGTTATCATCATTAAAAAAATATTTTGACTCAATGTGAATTGATAAACCATGTTATAATGTTGGTTTATAGATGAACTTTACATTAAAAGACATTTCAAAAGTCAATGGTGTCCGCATGCCATGGCAAACAGCTTTAATATCCTTCAAATTCATCGAAAATGGGGTAAAATCTGAGTCAAATTTAAAGGATTTGAAGGATATTAATGCTGGTTGCCATGGCATCAACATACCATTGATTTTTGAAATGTGTTGTAATGTAAGGTACATCTATATACCAACATTATAACATGGTTTATCAATTCATAATGAGTCAAAATATTTTTTTAATGATGATATCATGTCATTTTTGTGCCAATTTGCGAAAATATGACCAAAATGGTCTATTTTGGCCAACTTGTAATTTTCAAAAGGTCACAGTTCAAAAACTATTGATCTACGATCAAAGTTGTGATTGACTTTTTTGTTTAAAACACTTATCCCAACAATATAACATACTTTTTATAGTCAATAGCTCATTTTTTAGTTTTTTTACCATGTTAAATTAGTTTTTGACTTCCCATTGAAACACATGTGACCTTTGACCCTAAATCGAGGTCTAGGGTCATAATGTGCAACCTACGAACGTGGGATAAGGTAAAATATTGATCAGGCATATATTAGCTTCATTTAAGCCACATTTCATCTATCCCCTAGATGGAGAGTGCTAGATTGATTGATACAGACCTACGTCCCAGTGTCTAATAATGATAATTATAATTTGGAACTCTAGGCTCACTCTGCACTGCAATAATATAAATTTAATAATAAGCTTACTTAGACTTTAGTCTACCTAACTCTAGCGTGATGCGGATATTCCGTTTTGCTGGAGTAACAAATCCAGATCCAGAACTATAATAGGACCTGCTGGAATCTCATCTGTCATTAATAGGTTGGGGCGGACCTACGTCATGCCGGTGAAAATAATCAAATGCCGGTGAAAACAACTTGCGCAGATCAATCAATTAAAGGTATATGACTCGATCACTTTTTGGGGGCTATGATTTTTTTTCTTCACATCAAGACTCTCAAGATATTTGGTATCAGAAGAATCCCCATATTTTTCTCATTATGTCTGTAAAATATTAGGGGCCAGAAATGTTTCATTTGGAAATTATAGGCTAAAATGTGGTGATGCCAAAGGTGGTTAACCACCAACCAGTCTGTGTAGTGTGTGCTACTCAATGGGCACATGTCTTTTGACCTTGCGCTTCTAAAAATAGAACCATTGGAGTTATGCAACTCAAACTTTGGAATGCAACAATTTTAAGGATGACCTTTCATGTAAAATAGAAAACATCAAGTTGAAAATTGGGTCATCTACCTTTAAGGCAACCGCACATTGCGCCTACTGCCGATCAAGTGCGTAACGCTTATAGGTCAGTAAATGCGTATGTGCTGTTTCGAGAAAAATTGGATGAATCAATGCACGCGCGCGGATGTTGATGTGTGAATAACGGCACGACCCGTAGGGGGAGTGCTATTGTGAGCATTAACATTTGCGCAAGTGCATGATTTTTCTAAATTTCGAGAAACATAACATACGCATGTATTGACCTAATTCATACACGACAATATACAAATCAGAATTCACAATTTGAGCGTAATTTTGATCTATGAATTTAATGTATAAACGAACAAAAACATTATCACCCGCAGTGAAAATTGGCGAACCCGCTTTTCCTGAACAACGAATCAAAATAAAGCGCGCGGTGTGTGCATTGATCGGCACACACACGGAGTGCATTAGACACTTTCAATGCACTCCGCGTATTTTAGTTTCTTGCGTTCTGATTGGTTCGACACTACTAAGAGTGTATGAATCAGCGTTAAGTGCGTGCATGGAATGTTTTGCTTTTGAAACAGTTGCTGCCAAGCAAATTTGCTAAAAATAACTCAAAGTGCCCGAATGTCCGCGCCGTCCTATAGGCACATGAAAGTCAATGTTATGTTCTGTAACATTTTTTTCTTCAAACCATAATGAGGCAACTTTTTCATATATTCATTATTCATTATTTTGCAGGATTTCAAATTTAAATAGGCCTATGCCTAACACTTAAAGGTAGATGACCCGATCACATTTTCGTAACACAGAATTATTTCAAACATACGGAGATTTTCATATCATATGAAAGCTCGTATTTTCTCATCATCATACTGAAATTTGACTGGCCTAAATCGGTATAATTATGGAGAAATCGATGAAATAACGTCGAATTACCGCGAATGGTGGTAACCACCGATATAGTTTGTGTAGTACTCAATGGGTACAGTTCACAGCATCTTGTACGTCTAAAATAAGAACCATTGCTATGCAACTATGCAACTCAAACTTTGGAACATGACTTTTTAAGGATGACCTATCATGTAGAAAGAAAACTTCAAGTTAAAAATCGGAACATCTACCTTTAACAGCAATTTCATCACACAGGGCATAATCATACAATTTTGAAAATAAAAGTATCTCTTTTCTATGAAAACTGATGGTTCAACATTTCTGCAGGCTGAATTATAAAAAAGTTATAACCAAAAGTAGTTTGGCTCATTGCTAAAAACTGGTCAATCATGCACATTTTAAACCATTTTAGGTAAAAAAGGGTTTCATATAAATAATGTCCAGTGGCTTGTGTTTGATTATTTCAGGGTTGGAACTTCAGATTTTTTTCAACTAGCCAGTCGGGCAGGTAACTCACAGAATTGACCTGCCCGACAAAAATTCCACCAGCCCAAGGTCTTTTTTCAAAATATTTTGCAGCAAACAATTAAGAGCAAGACTACTTTTAAATGATTACAATTAGGCCTACATGTCTTTGTCTTTATTGTACAATGTTCCACTGTAACCCTAGCCCGTAACAGCTCCTCGTATTCATCATGTTCATCAATCCAATACCAGGGCTGTCAACTCTCCCGCATTAGGCGGGAGTCTCCCGCATAGACACACTTTCTCCCGCACTCCCGCATAGCATATATAAACTCCCGCCTCAAAAATAAGTCAAATAAAAAAGGGAAAGAAAAGAAAAGGGAAAGAAAAGAAAAGAAAAAAGGAAAGAAAAGAAAAGGGAAGAAGAGAGGAAAGGAAAACAGATGTCTATCGGTATATTGAAAAGGCTAGTTGCACCCACTTGGGATATCAGTGGCGTGTCCAAATTGGGGGGGGGGGGGGGGGGGGGGGGGGGGGGCGGTGGCTGATTTGAGGGGCATGCACCCCTTAGAAATTGACAGATAGACATTGCATGGGTTTATATATTTAATTCTATCAAATTTCAAGGCTTCAGTCGAAGGAATCGAAACCATATTCTTTACAAATATTATGAATGAGTACGTATGCAAGAACATTTATATTCGTGTGCTATGCGTGCATATGTCCAGAAATATCATTCTAAAAGCCCATTTCAAACCAAAATACACATTAATTATAGCCAGAACTGAGTATATAGGAAAAAAATTTGCGCGCTTCGCGCTCATGTTTTCCGGAAACAGGTAACCCGGAACTAAATTAATTCGGGTGGGGTTGGGATTATACTTATTCGGAGGGAAATTAAGAGGTTTTTAGTAAAATTCTTTCAACGCGTTCAAGCGGGGAAATCAAAAACCCAATTCGTCGAAAATAGTATGAAAAATCATGGTCGGAAAATAAATAACGAACCTAAAGAGAGGGGTCATATATATAGCTTTTTGGGGAACCATTTTCATATTTCATTCTAAAAACGCTTAGAAAACCCAAAAGAACCGTTCAAATACGCAAAAATTTCTGCTCGCTACGATCGCATCATATGACTTAACAGTTTCAGTTTAATCAATCGGGATAATTTGTTCGCAATTCTTTTTGGGGGTCACGGTTCTGACCAAATATCTCAGATTGAGTCGTGGGCAAAGAGGTTAGGAACCAATGATCTATACTACCTAAATCAAGTAAAGATCATCAGTAAATATGCACAACTTCCTTTTTCTCGCATAGCCTATAATGAAATAGCTGTCTAACTTAGATAAAAAGCCAATATTGATTGGAAATGATGGCATTTCAATAGAAAATCGGTCAAAAGTACACACCAAATTGCCAAATGGGTTCGAGAATTGATTTTTATCTTCAAAATTATGAGGGCGGCACATCCCCCCTCAGACTCCCCCCTGTCCGCGTTAGTTACCGCGGAGGTGGTTACTCACAATAGTTACTAACTATTTCAGTTTTTTAACCTTGATTTTCCCCCCACCCCCTATACAAATAACCTGGCTGTAGGCTACCTTTTGGACTGTGCGATTTTTTTTGGACCGTGCGATTTTTTTTACTCTCCCTCCCAGCGAATCCCAAAAGTTGACAGCCCTGCAATACTCTCTTTAATCTCCTATCAACCTGATCTCCTCTATCATCATGACACAGTCATCTGATGATGAAATTACCCTGAACTTACTGTTACTTACACTTTGAGGTTCAAAAATGTTACCCGCCAGTCGGACGGGTACCTTTGCATCTTCACCCGCCCGACACGAAAGTTACCCGCTATGGGCGGGCGGGCGGGTCTTATTTCCCATCCTGGATTATTTAGATATCAGTGAATACATCCAATTCGTACTACTTCACTGGATCTAAAAGTAGGTAAACATGGAGTTTTCCACATATTTTTGCTACAACATTTTCAAACAAAGGGCGCCCTCTATAGTCCATGATATGAACATCCCTAGCTAGTGGCGTAGCTGGGATTTTTTTCAGGGGGGGCAAGATTTCTGAAATTTTCGTAAAAGGTTGCCCCAAATTTTTTCCAAGTCACACCAACTCGTGATTTTCACGTAAGTGGGGGGGGGGGGGGGGGGGGGGGGGGGGTGGGGGGTGGTGAGGTCAAAAATTTTGCACGGTCAAAAAAAAAAATCGCACAGTACATGTACAATTTTGCCTTATATTTGACTATTTGAGCTGAATATGCCCACACAAAACAAGTACCCCGCACGCAATCTCGGTTTTTTTCCCTATTTTCTTTTTTTTCCCCTTATTAATTTTTTTAGAGGGGCTGGGGCGGGGGCACAAATGGGTCTTGGGGGCGGGGGCACAAATGGGGTTTTTCCGTCAGGGGGGGGCATTTGCCCCCCCCCCCCCCCCCTGCCCCCCCCCTGAGCTACGCCACTGTCCCTAGCGTGCTTTATAGTTAACCTGCCAATATTGTGTTAAAACACCACTCATCTGCACAACTTATACACAGATTTGTATTTAATAATATATATTCTAACCATTTTTTCAGGTATTTATGGTCGATTTATTTAAAAGGAACAAGATATCTTAGTACAATATATACAAAATAATGAACTCAAAATAACTTTTGGGGGGATTTTGAATCTCAAATGCTGGCAAAAAATCATAACGCGGCAGGTTACGGGGCACATAACATTGACTTTCATGTGGACATTATCAAACTACTATAGTCCTAAAAACCCACCGCATTCCGCATGCCATTAGGTTTTGAAAAACTGAAGAGCTTTGAGACAAAAGATTTTATTAATATAGCCTAAGGGTGGTTTTTCAAGATCAAGTGTGTAATGCGTTAACAAGTCTAAAAGGGTACTTTTTCAAAATCCTGTCAAATGGTACACATTTAGGAGGCAAATTGGGGAGAAAAACATGACATCATCATTTTATGGTAATGTTTGGCTTTGGGTTATACACATACAGGGCTGGATTGATCTTAAGCTTTTTTGGAACCTCAGCCAGTCGGGCAGCCTCAAAAAGTTAGGCCTACCATCCCAACAAGATATTCACCTGCCCAAATTTGTTTCTCGATTACACAAATGTTGGTCATGTTTCATTCGTGTTTTGTTTTTTTGATTAGTTTCCTCATCACTATAAATTATTATTATTCAGGCTCTCAGAATGTCGACGCGAATCTGCAAATCGATTCACGTATGATACGCGCAAAATTACATGTACGCAAATCCATGTGGATTCACGTAAGACTTACCAAACATGCCAAAATGTGTGCCAAAAATATGCTTCAACAGTCACAGAAAAGTACAAAATTAATTTCCGTTCGTTGAAAATAAAAATAATAATTTTAGATCCCCAGTTTTAGGATGTTAAAAGTTTAATTTAGAGGTCTTTATTATGTTTTTTATTATTTTAATTGAATACACTAAATAGCAACCAGGAGTGGCGTGCGCAGGATATTGTGAACCCGAAGAAGATTTCTTGATGCACCCCAGGATGCTTCACTTTCATCACATGACCACTGATTTATGTCACCAGTGTCTACTGGTTCCCATCGACATTACGTTGCAAGGAAATGCTCATAAAGTTGTTAAACGAGGGTCTTTAAGAAAATCCTGTTGCAAGTAATATGATTGATATGTCTTTAATACAGTCCTTTTCTTGATTTTCTTAAAAAGACCCTATATTTTAATAATACAAGTTTTAGTTGGGATTCAACTTCTTTCATATTTGTGGCCAAGATTACCCTATTTGCACCATGTATACTATGGTAGAGGTCAGACGACCTCCAACTGTTAATTACTTTTACACATGTCTGGCACTGTTTAATTTGGTGATAAGCCCTGCTGGTACTGTAGGGGCGCTAAGCATGATGGGGTACATCAAGAAATCTTCTTTGTTGTAAACCTGGCCATAAATGAAATTCCCCTGTCTCAGATTCTTCACAATTCCCCCGATGTACCAAAAATAGTAAACGGTAGCCCCAAAATTTGTTTGCACCCCCATCCCCACACACAAATCCTGTAGCGACGGCCCAGCCCTGACTGGCAGTAGTTTCCCCCGACTGGCTGTAAGTTTCCCCCGAATATTTCAAAAGTGGGGGGCCGAGCCCCCCCCCCCCCCCCTTTGCGCACGCTACTGATGATACTGTTTATAGACCAGTAATGTTAACCCAATAACATTTTTATGAAGAGGTCACGTTTAATTGGACAACCCCTCGCGTCTGTCGACATCAGCGACCGATATCAGTTCTAGAATTTGCATCATTTAAACGGTGAACGCTGTGCCTGAAGGGAGAGATCCTTGCAATTACAAGTAGAGTTGATTGTCTCACTACATGTATTTCGTTCGTGGAACCTTTACTGATGTAATTTTAGTTCATGGATCATTTATTATGGACAATTTGTTTGAAATTATCGTAACTTGCTTTGTGATTAATTTAGTTGCGCGCACCAATTTCTGCTGAACTTTCAAGCTTATTCTATCGTGTCCCTACGCGGCCTAAAAGTGTTAACAAATGTGCACCAAATTATGTAATTGGTGGGTTGATTTTATCAAAAAGCTTCAGTTCGCAAAACAAACTTGGGATTTCCTATTATTTATTTAATTTTAAAAAATCAATCAGGCATTTTACAGTGTTTTTTATGATCAAGTATGACTAAGTAAGAATTGAGGAATCTTTGCTTTGAGAGTTTGAAAAAAGGTACCCCCGCCAGTCGGAGGGGTACTTTTTGCAATTTTACCCGCTCTACATCAAATTTAACCTGCCATGGGCTGGCGGGTGTTCAAGTCCAACCCTGGGTGTATACAGCATGATATTTGACTGGTAAATCACTGGTTACCATGGTCATACTTACACACCACTTTGTTTCCTCCACAGAAACACATTTTCAGCAAAAACCAACAAAGTTACAATAATGGCTGGAGTCTCCGGTTCTCAGACTATCACTCATACCAACCTACTTGCATGTCTCAGCGGTCAACTCAACAATCCTGATGTAAGTGACCTTACTCTACAAGTTGACAATAACACCTACCATGTCCACAAGCTTATCCTGGCTTCCCAAAGTAGCGTGTTTCGGAGCATGCTGACAGGAGCCCACTGGATCGAGTCAAAAGAGAAATTGATCAAACTAGACGAGCATCCGGATTGCATTGATGCTTTCTTGCACTTCCTCAAGTATTTGTACTCGGGTGAAGTAACTCTTAATTGTGATAACGTGTGTTCGTTACACATGTTAGCAGATAAGTATGATATTGTTGCGCTGAAAGAAGCTTGTTTAGAGTTCATTGGGGATGTTCTGGATGGTGTTCATGGCGACCTTCTTAAATCTTCCACAAAATGGCTTCCGTACATCGAGAAGTATGTTGCTAATTTGGTGGAAAAGTGTTTTGAAGTGATTCGCACCCACTTTTATGCGTTGGATAGACCTGATATCAATTTAGCTGATCTGACTGTTGAACAGATGAAAACAATTCTGGATCCAAAATTTGAAAATGAGATTGTAGTAGAAAATGAGCACTATTTGTTCAGTTTAGTACTCAAATGGAATGAAATGAAGTCAGGTTGTTCACCTACTCCGATGGATTCTGATATTTTAGAGGAGATTTCTGCCTTTGATTAGATTTAATAACATGAATGTAAAGGATTTGAAATCTTTATATTCATCAGCTAAGTATAGCAAATCTTATATCAAGGATATACTGTTTGAAGCATCCAAGTGCAAAGATGAAATGTTACATATGGCATCATCAGAGGAGAAAGAAATCAAATGCTCATGTATTGAAAGTGATAAAAGATGCAAAACACATGAATCCAAGATTGTACTTCGGAGAACCCTACGGCCATGTGAGAGAATTTGATATTGATGATGATGTTGATGAAAACTGATAATAATTACATTATTCCTCAACCGATAGATACTGACAGTGCCACCTTAAAATCCTATGTGACAAGAGTTATTTCCCATGAAGAAAAACTATGATGAAGACTGGCATCTGCAATTTCATAGTGTATTTGAAGAAACGCGAACAGAAACAGAGTCTGAAACAACGGTTCGAGAAGTTTTTCACAATTGGCCTACATGAGAGTCATCTTGGCCGAGATTTTACTTTGATGATAACTGTAATGCGCGCCCCCATGAAAGAAGATGAGCCTTATCTTAACCGCATGTATACAATCAAAATTAAAGGAAAAGTGACAACAAATAACGTTGGTGGTATGGATGAAATCATCGTATACTCGCCAAGACGTTTCAAGGGGGAATGGATGACAGAAGACAATGAATACTATGAATATCTTTGCTATTGTGCGATATATTTGAACTAAAATCAAACATAAAATGAATTAAATTTTAAACAAAAAGGGTTAAAAAAAAGTAAGTCCCCCCTCCTAAAATTAGATCACATTTGTTTGCATAATTCCACTTACAGTTGTACGTTTTGAGAAATTGAAACATTTATGACAAGTGAAAACGCTTGGCTACCCATAGAAAGTTTTTCCTTTTCAATATCATGTTCACTGTTTCAACATTCACATTTCCACAAAATGATGTTTTCAGTAACAGGGCTAGAAATTGGGCGAGAATCCGAGAATCTGATTCTTAATTGATTCTCGGGGACAGGTTTGCGAGATTCTAATTGGATTCTCCCAAATCTTAAAAATTGCACACAAATTCAATTGACCTACGGCACATAATCTCCTGGCCACAGTTCGACATACGTGGGCGCACTTCGATCAGGCTGCGCACGCATGCTTGAACTCACAAAATACTGCCAACCAACAACACCAAAGCACCTGATTGGTCAAATTTAAACTGAAGCCTTTTTAACGATCGTCACGCTGCGCCGTATCCACCAACGCAGTGCTTCCACTGCGCCATAACCACCGACGCAGTGGGGCGTGATGGTGCGTAGAAAAGCTCATGAGCTTTTCAGTTCTCACGTTTGAGCACCAACCAATCAGAGCCTTGAGGTTGAGATGACGTAGTGCGCACAACAGAGATCCAGGGGACCGTTTTGGGGTGAGGTTGAGCAGGCGTACTTTACGCGAGCTCAACCTCATGTGACGTGGGTCCATTGATTCTCGGGGACAGGTTTGCGAGATTCTAATTGGATTCTCCCAAATCTTAAAAATTGCACACAAATTCAATTGACGAGAATCCGGGAATCTGATTCTTAATTTATTCTCATGGACAGGTTTGCGAGAGTCTAATTGGATTCTCCCAAATTTTAAAAATCGCACACAAATTCAATTGACGAGAATCTTGGATTCTCGTAAATTGTGGTTTGCGAGAATCTGTTTGGATTCTCGCAAGGTGAAACGAAATTGTGGAATGAGTATAAATTGGCACTTTTCAAAATCGTATGTAAAACAGTTACAAAAATGTCTCCAGTGCTTTTTAAGTGATTTCAGGAATAATTTTATTGAAATGGGGAAACTTTCTATGGGTAGCCAAGTGTGTTTGCTTTTCAGTGTTTAAACCTCTCAAAATGTTCAATTTTGTGTAGAGTTATGCCAACAAAAGTGATCAAATTTTAAGGTGGGACTTACTTTTTTTAACCCTGTATCAAAAAGTACACTTAAGACCATACTAGTATGAAAACGTAATGCTTAACATTTTCCACGTGGCAGGCGTCTGCAGACGACATTCCAAAATTGCACAAAATGTCAAAACAATTGCATTTTTCATTACCATATTGGAATCCCAATGAGAAATGCATTGACATAAGTATAAACATGCATAGTATTGGTTCAGTAATCCTTGAGATAGACTCTGCAAATTGGGAAATGTTTCTGAAAAATCTGTTTTGTATATATGGTAAAACCAATAGCCGTGTGGAAAGTGTCCTACGTATACCTGCATGAGAATGCCAATGTGCATGTATACAGGGTGCATAATGGATTATATAGGGTGTCACATAATACAGTCCAACCTTGGTTATCCGGACATGATGGGACCAAGCAATGGCCGGATAAGTGACAAATCTGGATAAGCGAATTATGTGTAATTCTGCATTGTCTGTCCTGAAGTGCTCAAATTGGGACAACAAAAAAGTACTGAATGAGGGGTAATTACAGTGACAATGTATTATTTAAG
The DNA here is from genome assembly GCA_035610835.1 of Ophiura sarsii. Lineage (NCBI taxonomy): Eukaryota > Metazoa > Echinodermata > Ophiuroidea > Amphilepidida > Ophiuridae > Ophiura > Ophiura sarsii. The sequence goes on along the minus strand of CM069449.1, from coordinate 76,666,039 downwards.
AACTAGACAGTGCCATCAACATCAAAAGATGACTTGCAAATGCTTAAATCTTGAATTATGTCGCATCTATGATACTGATGTTAATATACACTCGTCAAAAGAAGTTCCTTGACACTCATTGAAGTTCAAATATTTCACATAAATATGTAATATAAATTAAACAATTGCATGTCAAAATAAGCAGACAATAATTCTCTATCATGTCTGTATGAAATTAAGATGTACGCATTCATGCATGGCTGAGCACATTCATTAAGCAATGGTAAGGTGCGTAAAAGGAAATTGCAAGAAATTAGCATTTACAGTCATTTGAATGGAGGGATTATCCAATTTTTTGCAATCTTCTTGCCATTGGGATCTGCCATGCATGAGTGATCATGTCTAAATTCCATGTTAAGCTGTTAGAGGATTACTTTCTGCTTATTTTGATATACAATTATATATATATAATCATATAATTATATATATTCTATTAAATATTAATTTAATTTAAGTGTCCAAGAACTTCTTTTGCCGAGTGTAGAAATGTAAAGGATATCTTACGTTAAAATTCACTTCTTATCACATACCATTATTCTTTTGGATTCATGCAGTGGCGTACCGACCGGGGGGGCAAGTAGCCCCCCCTGGCTCCAATTACCGGGACGCTAAATTCCCAATACCGGGACGCTAAATTTGCATAAGGAAAAAAAAGGACCTAAAACACTGAGGACTTGGCATTATTTGTTGACTGTTGTGCTTTTGGACTACGAAATTTTGTGACCGTGCGAAATTTTGTGACCGTGCGAAATTTTGTGACCGTGCGAAAATTTGTGACCGTGCGAAAATTTGTGACTGTGTGAAATTTTGTGACCGTCCGAAATTTTTTGACCCTACCCCCCCCCCCCCCCCCCCCACTTACGTGAAATTCACGAGGTGACTGACTGGGAAAAAATTGGGGGCAACCTTTTACGAAAATTTACGCCACTACCGGGACGACATACTTCTGCCCCCCCCCCCCCCCGGCTCACATGCCGCGGTACGCGCCTAGATTCATGAGCCATAATTTGCTAGGCGATACTAGTGCCTCTCAAAGTGACAAATCATACTAAAACTGACAAATCTGGGGGTCGGACGTTCAATTTGTCCTACCCATTTTAGGTTAAAATTTGTAATAAAATAAAGGTTTTCTTTAAAATGTAACAAGTGCACAGTTTTAAGAGCCATTTTATGAAAGAAGATATTGTTCTACCTTAGAAAACATTCAAGCATGTTGTCAATTTGTATCATTTTCATATTTTTTCTACATTTGGACAATAAATGCAGGAAGAATCCCAAATGCTGTCATACTTACAATTCAGATATTTATTTACAACTTTAAGTGGATATTTTTGTTTTAAAAATAACTCTGACCAAACAGCTTTCTTTTTTGCAATTATCAGCTATTTCTTGTGAGGCAATACCAACTTAATGTTCAGACTTACACAGTGTTAGCACTAATGTTAGCTTCGTCTGATTCTGAAAATGTTGATTGTATGAGTACATAAACTTTCACCCATAAAATGCACGTGCACCACTATCATTATTATGTGCAATCAAATTCCTTGGGATTGTGCTATGCATTCTCCTAAAATTGCAGATGCAAGACATTTATTTGATATTGCCTCACAAGTTATGGCTGATAGCTTAAAAGTTTAGCTCCTAGGGTTCTCAGAATTAATCAATAACGATTAATGAATTGTTTTCCAGCGGAATTTTGTTGTTGTTTTATAACTTGTTCCTGAAACTAAAAACAAATATCTTATAAAGCAATCAATGTTTAGAAATGCCTTCGTATTGTAAAATTTGCTGCATCTCCTAAGTAAATAAAAGTCCACTCAACTCTTTGATCTTTACTCCAATGACATATTATGATTTTTTCATACATTTATAAATCTGTATTTGAAATGAAACTCTCATACAATGATTTCATTTCCATCAACATCTCTTTCAAACTCTCACTATATTTCAATCAACTACACCCGTTCCCACCACCCTTCAACTACAGACTTCTCGACTAGTATTACGTCAAAAGTTCAACTATATTTTATAATTTCCATTTGAATGCCCCTTTCCTTTTTAAAGGAATTTTTATTATGCATAGAACCTGCACAGAACCATGACAAAACAAAAGAATGACAGTAAATCAGTGGCACAACATCGATTTAATAGTTAATTGGATTGACAAAACCAAATCAGATGAAATAAACGGGATCTAAAAGATAAGCATTAAGTCTTTCAATATGTATAAAAATGTTACACCAACTTGTATAACTTCATGGTCAGTAAGTTGGGTAAACACATCGAGGGCTCAGAAACACAAGGCCTTATCTCCATTTTGACCATTTTGAGAAAAAGACTATTGAAGATTTTTTTTAACACATTGGGGAGATGGATATATCGCCTTGTGATACTTAGAAAGGGGTTGTGTTATGGAGTTAACACTTTCCACGCGGCTATTATTTGTACCATACACAAAACATATTTTTCAGAAATCTTTTCCAACTTTCAAGGTTTATCTCAAGGATAACTGAACCAATACTAGGCATGTTTGTACTTATTTCAATGCATTTCTCACGGTGATTCCAAATATGGTAATGAAATTCAACAATTTTGACATTTTTGAAACATTTTGTGAAATTTTGGAATGTCGTCTGCAGCTGCCTGCCGCGTGGAAAGAGTTAAGGATGTGTGTTGCTGGACGGAGAATTTCTTTTTGAAAAAATGGAGATGAGGCCTTGTGTTTCTGAGACCTCGACATACACATTGTTTTGGGACACCCTGTATATGGATGGTATGAGACCTCCCTCTACGCAATGTAGAATCAAATGATTTCACAGCAATTCCCTCAAGAAAAATAGACACAAGAAAAGGAGGGGTTGGACTAGCCCTCCTCTAATTCAGGGAAATACTAGAATATAGAAACACTGAGTCAGCCATCCTCCAGCCGAGTCAACTCCTCGTAGGGCCACTATCCAGGGAAATATTATACTAAGATAGAATATAGAAACACTGAGTCAGCCATCCTCCAGCCGAGTCAAAGGAGTGTAGTACTCCACGGGTTCGGTTCTCGGGTTGGTCGGTTCTCGGATGGGGAGCAATTTTTCTAGGATTATAGATAGAGTAGTCCTAAAGGTAGGGCTAGGGTTGGACGTACATTTTTGAGGGGTCGGACGTACCGGTGTGATTTTTTTACAGAGGTGTACTGGATACCCACCAAAATTAGCCAGGGTCGGACTAACACATTGTTATCGCTAATGTTAGCTTCTAGTTCTGAAAATTCTGATAGACGAAAGTGCACCACTATCATTATGTGCAATCAAATTAATTCCTTGGGATTGTGCTATGAAAGTCGAACTAAATTATCGTTTAGCTCATATAAATATTAATACCAAACATGAATATTTAATGCTTAATGAGTGAAATGATGTGCAACACGTGCACCGTTTACTTTGAGACACCCTGTACGGCCATCTTTACCCCTAACACTTTCCACGCGGCTATAGTGTTACTTTATTCAAAAAACATGTTTTAAAAGTCTATCTCAAGAAATACTGAACCAAAATACTAGGTATGTTTGTACTTTTTATAATGGATTTCTCATGAGGATTCCAAATTTTGTCATGAAATTTAATAATTTTGACATATTTGAAACATTTTGCAAAATGATGGAATGTCGTCTGCAGACGCCTGCCGTGTTGAAAGTGTCAAGTAAAGTCCACTCTAGCAGGACATGAAGATCTGTAAGTGAATTCACCCAGGGGAGGGGGGGGGGGGGGGGTACTTGTGGATATGAGGTTATGGGGATTTGCCGCCAAATAGGATCCCATTTTTCACCTCTGGTAAATTAATGACCCCTTTTCAAAGCCATTGTTGGTAAATGTATGGGTCTAACATCCTAATTTTACTGTTTTTCACAGAAATTTTAGCAAAATCTGTCAAATTGTACCAATTTTCGGGGGAAATGGAGTGGACTCATGTTTCCAGGAGACCCATTATTTTCCTATATACAGGCTGTCCCATAATGATTAGTACCCATCGATGCCCAAACTTCAATATTTTTTGTCATCATCAAATTCGATGGGATTAGGTCCGCTGTTTTTACATCATCTTTGTCATACTGTACTATTTTATTAGAATTTTAGATCATGAATATCGGATTTATCAAACTCAAGATACATTCCATTATGTAAAACATGGTGATTTTACCTTTTTGACAAAGTGCTAAAAAATGTGTGTGCTATTACAGTTTGTTTGAAAGAAACTTGTGTATTCTCATAATCTCTTGTCTACTCAATATAATCTTGTGTGTCTTTCTGTTGTAACTGTTATTAGTTATGGGTGTTTAAATCATTAATAATTATATTCCTTAATTCAATTCAACGGGTAAAAGAAGTTTGTCACACTTGAGTGACCCCGTGCATTGTTTTATTTGACAAGTGTTTAGCGACTTCTAAATGAAGTGGTATTTGGTGAATCACCAGATTTCATTTTCACGTTGTATAATGGATTTCGTGAGATTAAAGACTAAGGGACTATTATCATTTTCAGCAAGTTTGTAGGAAATTGCATCCCCAATATGAAAAAGAAGTCTAAGCCACTGCTAATTACCCATGACCAAGTATTTACCTGTTTAAATGTCCCTCAAGTTTAGCCTCACAACTAGCTCATTATAGAAACAAAGCGTGGGGTCGCTCATGCGTGACGATCCATTTTTACTCTTCAAATTGAATCAAAATGAAGAAGTATTAATGGTTTGAACAACAATATGATACAACAGCAGTTTAAAATAGAAAGAAACCAAAGCTATTAGCAGACAAGCGATTGAGAGAATGTATTAGTTTCTTTCAATCAAGCTGTTTAAAACACGTTTTTTTGCACTTTGCCAAAAAGGTGAAATCACCATATCTTACACAATGGAGTGTAACTTCAATAAAATAAGTCCGATATTCATGATCTAAACTTCTAATAAAAGGGTAGAGTATAGCAAATATGATAGAAAACAACGGATCTAATCTCATTGATTTTGATGATGAAAAAAATTTGTACAGATTGAGTACCACCCCGCCCCCCGCCCCCCCCCCCCCCCCCCCCCCAGTTTTTAGCGATATGAGGCAAACTAATTTTGGTTATAACTATCCCCTGGTTCTAAAACCAGAAGGGGATTTTGTCGTCAATGTCTGTCCGTGCGTGCGTCTGTGCCTTTTGGTTAGCCTTTTTCCGAATGCTGTATCTTTTTAGCAGATGGACGGATTGACTTCAAACCTTCAGCGATAGGTTAGCGTTGGTCAAAAACTGTGGCTGTTTTTTTGGAGCGGTCTAATTTGCATAAGTCATCTGAGGTCAAAGGTCATCCAGGGATCAAATCGTAAAAGTTGCCCGATTGACTTCAAATTTGGACACCGGGTGAACATGTCTAAAATTAATTAGAGGTCATCCGAGGTCAATGGTCATTAGAGGTCATCCAAGGTCAACAATGGGTTAAATCGTGCAATGAACACCGGGGGAACATGTCAAAAAATAATTAGAGGTCATTGGACGTCATTTTTTTGGGTCTAATTTGCTTAGGTCATCTGAGGTCAAGGGTCATGCAGGGGTCAAATCGTAAAAGTTGCCCGATTGACTTCAAACTTGGGAGAAAAGAAACATGAACACCAGGTGAACATGTCTCAAATTAATAAGAGGTCATCCGAGGTTAACGGTCATTAGAGGTTATCCAAGGTTAAAGGTCAACAAGGGTTAAATCGTGCAATGAACACCGGGTTAACATGACAACAAATAATTAGAGGTCATTCGAGGTCATCTGAGGTCAAGGGTCTTCCAGAGGTCAAATCTTAAAAGTTGTCCGATTGACGTCAAAACTTAGAGAAAAGAAACATGAACACCGGGAGAACATGACCCCTATGTGATCTTTGACCTCATTTAGTTGATCTCCCAGCCAGGGGAATTCGCAAGTCTTGACTTGCAGTATTTTTCATTATTCAGCCTGCAGACATGGTTGAACCATCATTTTGTTTCCATGTATTCCATTTTCAAAGAGATCCTTAAAATAATTTTTTTGATCATGCCTAACTGTGTTCATGAAATTGCTGTTAGGCCTATTTAAAATTTTGAAATCCTGCAAAATAATGAATAATGAAAAAACTGCCTCATTATGGTTTGAAAAAAAATGTTACAGGAAACATATCATTGACTTTCATGTGCCTATTAATGACAGATGAGATTCGCAGGTCCTATTATAGTTAATAGGTAGACTAAAGTAAGCTTATTATATTATTGCAGAGTTAGAGTTCTAAATTATGCCATCACTATGCACCTTTTTCACTATGCTTGTCACAGAAAAGGAATACAATTATATCAGGTGTCTCAAAAATTCGCCAATAGGCAGGGCAAGTTCGCCTATAGGCCGGGCATGTTCGCCCATAGGCCGGGCAAGTTCGCCTATTGGCCGGGCAAGTTCGCCTAGTGGCCGGGCAAGTTTGCCCATAGGCTTGGCAAGTTCGCCCATAGGCCGGATAAGTTCGCTTATAGGCCGGGCAAGTTCGCCATGAGAAGTTCGTTCGTGACCCGCTCTCCCCTATGATGAGAATCTTGTGGTGGGCGAACCTCCCCAAGGTAGTTTATGATCTGCTCTCCCCTATGATGAGAATCATGTGGTGGGCGAACCTCCCCAAGGTAGTTCATGCCCCGCTCTCCCCTATGATGAGAATCATGTGGTGGGCGAACTCCCTAAGGGTGTTTTAACCCGTTCACCCTGTGATGAGAACATGTGGTGGGCAAACCTCTCCGAGGTAGCTCATGCCCCGCTCTCCCCTATGATGAGAATGATGTGGTGGGCGAGCCTCCCCAAGGTAGTTCATGCCCTGCTTTCCCTTATGATGAGAATCATGTGGTGGGCGAACTTCCCCAAGGTAGTTCATGCACCGCTCTCCCCTATGATGAAAATGATGTGGTGGGCGAACCTCCCCAAGGGTGTTAATGCCCCGCTCTCCCCTAAGATGAGAACATGTGGTGGGCGAACTCCCTAAGGGTGTTTTAACCCGTTCACCCCTGTGATGAGAAAATGTGGTGGGCAAACCTCCCCGACCCGCTCTCCCCTATGATGAGAATGATGTGGTGGGCGAACCTCCCCAAGGTAGTTCATGCCCTGCTTTCCCTTATGATGAGAATCATGTGGTGGGCGAACTTCCCCAAGGTAGTTCATGCACCGCTCTCCCCTATGATGAAAATGATGTGGTGGGCGAACCTCCCCAAGGGTGTTAATGCCCCGCTCTCCCCTAAGATGAGAACATGTGGTGGGCGAACTCCCTAAGGGTGTTTTAACCCGTTCACCCCTGTGATGAGAAAATGTGGTGGGCAAACCTCCCCGACCCGCTCTCCCCTATGATGAGAATGATGTGGTGGGCGAACCTCCCCAAGGTAGTTCATGCCCCGCTCTCCCCTTTGATGAGATTGATGTGGTGGGCGAACCTTCCCATGGGTGTTCATGCCCCGCTCACCCCTATGATAAGAATCATGTGGTGGGTGAACCTCCCCAAGGTAGTTCATGCCCCGCTCAGCCCTATGATGAGAATGATGTGTTGGGCGAACCCCCCCCCCCCCCCCCCCCCGAGGTAGTTCATGCTCTGCTCACACCTATGATGAGAATCCTGTGGTTGGCGAACCTCCCCAAGGGTGTTCATGCCCCGTCTCCCCTATGATGAGAATCATGTGGTGGGCGAACCTCAAGGTAGTTCATGCCCCGCTCACCCCTATGATGAGAATCATGTGGTGGGCGAACCTCTCCAAGGGTGTTCATGACCCGCTCACCCCTATGATGGGGAGGAGACAGAGAAGGGGTGATGGGAGGAGCCAAGGAGGAGGTCAAGGGGAGGAGACAGAGAAGGGTGATGGGAGGAGCCAAGGAGGAGATCAAGGGGAGGAGACAGAGAAGGGATGATGGGAGGAGATCAAGGGGAGGAGACAGAGAAGGGATGATGGGAGGAGTCAAGTGGAGGAGACAGAGAAGGAGTGATGGGAGGATACAGAGAAGTGGTGATGGGAGGAGACAGAGAAGGGGTGATGGGAGGAGACAGAGAAGGGGTGATGGGAGGAGACAGAGAAGTGGTGATGGGAGGATACAGAGAAGTGGTGATGGGAGGATACAGAGAAGTGGTGATGGGAGGAGACAGAGAAGGGGTGATGGGAGGATACAGAGAAGTGGTGATGGAAGGAGACAGAGAAGGGGTGATGGGAGGAGACAGAGAAGGGGGTGATGGGAGGAACAGAGAAGGGGGTGATGGGAGGATACATAGAAGTGGTGATGGGAGGAGACAGAGAAGGGGTGATGGGAGGAGACTGAGAAGGGGTGATGGGAGGATACAGAGAAGGGGTGATGGGAGGAGACAGAGAAGGGGTGATGGGAGGAGACAGAGAAGAGGTGATGGGAGGATACAGAGAAGGGGTGATGGGAGGAGACAGAGAAGGTGTGATGGGAGGAGACAGAGAAGGTGTGATGGGAGGAGACAGAGAAGTGTTGATGGGAGGAGACAGAGAAGGTGTGATGTGAGGAGACAGAGAAGTGGTGATGGGAGGATACAGAGAAGGGGTGATGGGAGGAGACAGAGAAGGGGTGATGGGAGGAGACAGAGAAGTGGTGATGGGAGGATACAGAGAAGGGGTGATGGGAGGTACAGAGAAGGGGTGATGGGAGGATACAGAGAAGTGGTGATGGGAGGAGACAGAGAAGTGGTGATGGGAGGAGACAGAGAAGTGGTGATGGGAGGAGACAGAGAAGGGGTGATGGGAGGATACAGAGAAGGGGTGATGGGAGGAGACAGAGAAGTGGTGATGGGAGGAGACAGAGAAGGGGTGATGGGAGGAGACAGAGAAGGGGTGATGGGAGGAGACAGAGAAGGGGTGATGGGAGGATACAGAGAAGGGGTGATGGGAGGTACAGAGAAGGGGTGATGGGAGGATACAGAGAAGTGGTGATGGGAGGAGACAGAGAAGTGGTGATGGGAGGAGACAGAGAAGGGGTGATGGGAGGTACAGAGAAGGGGTGATGGGAGGATACAGAGAAGTGGTGATGGGAGGATACAGAGAAGGTGTGATGGGAGGAGACAGAGAAGTGGTGATGGGAGGAGACAGAGAAGTGGTGATGAGAGAAGACAGAGAAGGGGTGATGGGAGGAGACATAGAAGTGGTGACGGGAGGAGACAGAGAAGTGGTGATGGGAGGAGACAGAGAAAGGGTGATGGGAGGAGACAGAGAAGGGGTGATGGGAGGAGACAGAAGTGGTGATGGGAGGAGACAGAGAAGGGGTGATGGGAGGAGACAGAGAAGTGGTGATGGGAGGATACAGAGAAGTGGTGATGGGAGGAGACAGAGAAGGGGTGATGGGAGGAGACAGAGAAGTGGTGATGGGAGGAGACATAGAAGGGGTGATGGGAGGAGACAGATAAGGGGTGATGGGAGGAGACAGAGAAGGGGTGATGGGAGGAGACAGAGAAGGGGTGATGGGAGGAGACAGATAAGGGGTGATGGGAGGAGACATAGAAGTGGTGATGGGAGGAGACAGAGAAGTGGTGATGGGAGGAGACAGAGAAGGTGTGATGGGAGGAGACAGAGAAGGGGTGATGGGAGGAGACAGAGAAAGGGTGATGGGAGGAGACAGAGAAGTGGTGATGGGAGGAGACATAGAAGTGGTGATGGGAGGAGACAGAGAAGTGGTGATGGGAGGAGACAGAGAAGGGGTGATGGGAGGAGACATAGAAGTGGTGATGGGAGGATACAGAGAAGTGGTGATGGAAGGAGACAGAGAAGGGGTGATGGGAGGAGACAGAGAAGTGGTGATGGGAGGATACAGAGAAGGGGTGATGGGAGGAGACATAGAAGGGGTGATGGGAGGAGACAGATAAGGGGTGATGGGAGGAGACATAGAAGTGGTGATGGGAGGAGACAGAGAAGTGGTGATGGGAGGAGACAGAGAAGGGGTGATGGGAGGAGACAGAGAAGTGGTGATGGGAGGAGACAGAGAAGGGGTGATGGGAGGAGACATAGAAGTGGTGATGGGAGGATACAGAGAGTGGTGATGGAAGGAGACAGAGAAGGGGTGATGGGAGGAGACAGAGAAGTGGTGATGGGAGGATACAGAGAAGGGGTGATGGGAGGAGACAGAGAAGGGGTGATGGGAGGAGACAGAGAAAGGGTGATGGGAGGAGACAGAGAAGTGGTGATGGGAGGAGCCAAGGAGGAGGTCAATGGGAGGAGACAGAGAAGGGATGATTGGAGGAGCCAAGGAGGAGGTCAAGGGGAGGAGACAGAGAATTGATGATGGGAGGGGTCAAGGGGAGGAGACAGATAAGGGGTGATGGGAGGAGCCAAGGAGGAGATCAAGGGGAGGAGATAGATAAGGGGTGATGGGAGGAGCCAAGGAGAAGGTCAAGGGGAGGAGACAGAGAAGGGTGATGGAAGGAGCCAAGAAGGAGGTCAAGGGAATGAGACAGAGAAGGGATGATGGGAGGAGCCAAGGAGGAGGTCAAGGGAAGGAGACAGATAAGGGGTGATGGGAGGAGCCAAGGAGAAGGTCAAGGGGAGGAGACAGAGAAGGGGTGATGGAAGGAGCCAAGGAGGAGGTCAAGGGGAGGAGACAGAGAAGGGATGATGGGAGGAGCCAAGGAGGAGGTCAAGGGGAGGAGACAGATAAGGGGTGATGGGAGGAGCCAAGGAGGAGGTCAAGGGGAGGAGACAGATAAGGGGTGATGGGAGGAGCCAAGGAGAAGGTCAAGGGGAGGAGACAGAGAAGGGGTGATGGAAGGAGCCAAGGAGGAGGTCAAGGGAATGAGACAGAGAAGGGATGATGGGAGGAGCCAAGGGGGAGGTCAAGAGGAGGAGACAGATAAGGGGTGATGGGAGGAGCCACAGGAGGAGGTCAAGGGGAAGAGACAGATAAGGGGTGATGGGAGGAGCCAAGGAGGAGGTCAAGAGGAGGAGACAGATAAGGGGTGATGGGAAGAGCCAAGGAGAAGGTCAAGGGGAGGAGACAGAGGAGGGGTGATGGAAGGAGCCAAGGAGGAGGTCAAGGGAAGGAGACAGAGAAGGGATGATGGGAGGAGCCAAGGAGGAGGTCAAGGGGAGGAGACAGAGAAGGGGGAATGGAAGGAGCCAAGGAGGATGTCAAGGGGAGGAGACGGAGAAGTGGTGATGGAAGGAGGCCAAGGGAAGGAGACGGATAAGGGGTGATGGGAGGAGCCAAGGGGAGGAGACAGAGAAGGGATGATGGGAGGAGACAGAGAAGTGGTGATGGGAGGAGACAGAGAAGGGGTGATGGGAGGAGACAGAGAAAGGGTGATGGGAGGAGACAGAAAAGTGGTGATGGGAGGAGACATAGAAGTGGTGATGGGAGGAGACAGAGAAGGGGTGATGGGAGGAGACATAGAAGGGGTGATGGGAGGAGACAGAGAAGGGGTGATGGGAGGAGACATAGAAGTGGTGATGGGAGGATACAGAGAAGTGGTGATGGAAGGAGACAGAGAAGGGGTGATGGGAGGAGACAGAGAAGGGGTGATGGGAGGAGACAGAGAAGGGGTGATGGGAGGTACAGAGAAGGGGTGATGGGAGGAGACAGAGAAGTGGTGATGGGAGGAGACAGAGAAGTGGTGATGGGAGGAGACAGAGAAGTGGTGATGGGAGGAGACAGAGAAGTGGTGATGGGAGGAGACAGAGAAGGGGTGATGGGAGGAGACAGAGAAGGGGTGATGGGAGGAGACAGAGAAAGGGTGATGGGAGGAGACAGAGAAGTGGTGATGGGAGGAGCCAAGGAGGAGGTCAATGGGAGGAGACAGAGAAGGGATGATTGGAGGAGCCAAGGAGGAGGTCAAGGGGAGGAGACAGAGAATGGATGATGGGAGGCGCCAAGGAGGGGGTCAAGGGGAGGAGACAGATAAGGGGTGATGGGAGGAGCCAAGGAGGAGATCAAGGGCAGGAGACAGATAAGGGGTGATGGGAGGAGCCAAGGAGAAGGTCAAGGGGAGGAGACAGAGAAGGGTGATGGAAGGAGCCAAGGAGGAGGTCAAGGGAATGAGACAGAGAAGGGATGATGGGAGGAGCCAAGGAGGAGGTCAAGGGAAGGAGACAGATAAGGGGTGATGGGAGGAGCCAAGGAGAAGGTCAAGGGGAGGAGACAGAGAAGGGGTGATGGAAGGAGCCAAGGAGGAGGTCAAGGGGAGGAGACAGAGAAGGGATGATGGGAGGAGCCAAGGAGGAGGTCAAGGGGAGGAGACAGATAAGGGGTGATGGGAGGAGCCAAGGAGGAGGTCAAGGGGAGGAGACAGATAAGGGGTGATGGGAGGAGCCAAGGAGAAGGTCAAGGGGAGGAGACAGAGAAGGGGTGATGGAAGGAGCCAAGGAGGAGGTCAAGGGAATGAGACAGAGAAGGGATGATGGGAGGAGCCAAGGGGGAGGTCAAGGGGAGGAGACAGATAAGGGGTGATGGGAGGAGCCACAGGAGGAGGTCAAGGGGAAGAGACAGATAAGGGGTGATGGGAGGAGCCAAGGAGGAGGTCAAGAGGAGGAGACAGATAAGGGGTGATGGGAGGAGCCAAGGAGAAGGTCAAGGGGAGGAGACAGAGAAGGGGTGATGGAAGGAGCCAAGGAGGAGGTCAAGGGAAGGAGACAGAGAAGGGATGATGGGAGGAGCCAAGGAGGAGGTCAAGGGGAGGAGACAGAGAAGGGGGAATGGAAGGAGCCAAGGAGGATGTCAAGGGGAGGAGACGGAGAAGGGGTGATGGAAGGAGGCCAAGGGAAGGAGACGGATAAGGGGTGATGGGAGGAGCCAAGGGGAGGAGACAGAGAAGGGATGATGGGAGGAGCCAAGGAGAAGGTCAAGGGGAGGAGATGGAGAAGGGGTGATGGAAGGAGCCAAGAAGGAGGCCAAGGGGAGGAGACAAGAAGGAGGCCAAGGGGAGGAGACGGATAAGGGGTGATGGGAGGAGCCAAGGAGGAGGTCAAGGGGAGGAGACGGACAAGGGGTGATGGAAGGAGACAAGAAGGAGGCCAAGGGGAGGAGACGGATAAGGGGTGATGGGAGGAGCCAAGAAGGAGGCCAAGGGGAGGAGACGGAGAAGGGTGATGGGAGGAGCCAAGAAGGAGGCCAAGGGGAGGAGACGGATAAGGGGTGATGGGAGGAGCCAAGAAGGAGGCCAAGGGGAGGAGACGGAGAAGGGTGATGGGAGGAGCCAAGAAGGAGGCCAAGGGAAGGAGACGGATAAGGGGTGATGGGAGGAGCCAAGGAGGAGGTCAAGGGGAGGAGACGGACAAGGGGTGATTGAAGGAGCCAAGAAGGAAGTCAAGGGGGGGGGAGACAGAGAAGGGGTGATGGGAGGAGCCAGGAAGGAGGCCAAGGGAAGGAGACGGATAAGGGGTGATGGGAGGAGCCAAGGAGGTCAAGGGGAGGAGACGGACAAGGGGTGATTGAAGGAGCCAAGAAGGAAGTCAAGGAGAGGAGACAGAGAAGAGGTGATGGGAGGAGCCAAATGAGTTAGTCGTATTAGTTACAAATAAATAGCCTACATGTATCCTTGTACTTGGGTGACTAGGCCAATCACACTCTGGAATAGATCGAATGATATGGGTTAATCTAGTATTTCTTGTAATAAATAGCCTACATGTATCCTTGTACTTGGGTGACTAGGCCAATGATATTCTGGAATAGATCGAATGTGGGTTGATCTATTATTGGTGTAATAAACATCCCATAACATCCTGGTACATGGGTGATTGGGCCAAGTTATAAGGCCAAGAAAAATAAATGGCTTGTTTACATGTAGCACCTCCTTGTACATCCTTTTATAAGAAATTATTATCCATCTACAACTGTTTTGTCTATAGTTGATATAGATTTGCTTGGATCCAATCACAATTTTAAAGCAGGTTGTGTTTAGAATCAACCCCAAGACTAGGATAATATGTTTTAATAAAAGCCTGTTTCTCATACACAATCAGTCCTGCATCTAAACATGTTGTTAATACAGCCACCACCACCACCATCCACTGAGGACTATTCATTAATCGCCAAGAATTTCAGTTCCTTGGTCTAAATCACTACTTTGTGGACTTTTCCCAATTCCACTTGGTTAATTTCTCTAGGATGAACTGAAAAACCTAAATGTGTGCTAGCGCAATGTTTTAGGCAATAAAACAATGAAATGTTCAATATTTTTCTCTCGTAAGAACATTTTTGAAGGGCGAAAATCAAAGGTGAAGGGTATTTTCACCCTTTGTGTAGAGTGAGTGAAAGCACTTGACACTCCCACTTAAAAAACAAAAACAAGTTTATCTCAAGGATTACCGACCCAATATTAGTTAGGCATGTTTGTACTTATTTCAATGCATTTCTCATGGTGATTCCAAATATGGTGATTGAAATCAATAATTGTGTAATTTTTGAAACATTTAGCGACATTTTGGAATGTCGTCTGCAGACGCCGCCGGCCACGTGGAAAGCGTTAAGTCCCAACATGGGATAGTTAGTGTATACTAAACACTGTTGTGACATTTTGCTCCTGTGTCGTAACTCAAACTTTTCAATACAAATATTGCTCTTGGTACTTGGGTTTAAAAAACAACCAGTTATTTAAAATAAAAGAGAATGGAAGAAAATCTGAATTAGAGAATAAAGGTATTGTTTTTAGACCGTACCCGTGTTATATTGTCTGGCATAAATGCGGACGAAAGTATTATTTTAAGTAGAGGCGGAGTTGTTCTACGCAAAACATAATACTATCAAACGCATTTATGCCAGACAATATAACACGGGTACGGTCTAAAAACAATACCTTTATTCTCATTCTTCACATGCGATGAGTAAACCATATGCCTAAGCGTCGCGGCGCCGGCATAAACGCAGGAAAAGCGCTAAAGGCACTGCAGAAGTGCGCGTTATGGAGCAAACCACGCATTGTGAAGGTCGGGCGCACTGTTAAAACGTAGGCCCCACCTCCCCGTGTTAAGTTGTCTCATCTAGATGTCGCCGATTTCTCTGAGAAACAATGAGATTGCTTAAACTTTCTTAGCTGTTTAAAATATTCCACATAACTGTTCTTTAGACAATAGGGATTCACAATTCACATACAAATGTCAAATACCTTCAAAAGGAACCACAATATCCATCATATATGCTCCACATCACAACTGCCATTATCACTGCTATAGGGCAGACAACAGCAAATTTGAAATAGCAGTTGGGCATCATGTGATCTTTTGCCTTGACCTTTGACCATTTGCTGGTGCCTTCCTGGGGACTCATTTTCAGAGACTAAGTTTGCTGGTGCCTTCCTGGGGACTCATTTTCAGAGACTAAGTTTGCTGGTGCCTTCCTGGGAGCTCATTATGTTTGCTGGTGCCTTCCTGGGGACTTATTTTCAGAAAGTAAGTTTGCTGATGCCTTCCTGGGAGCTCATGATGTTTGCTGGTGCCTTCCTGGGGACTCATTTGAGGCATCGGAAAAGTACCGACTAGCCGGTGCTATCTGGTACCTTCCAAATAGACACCTGCAAGCTATCCGGTGACCATCGGATGACCACTGGGTGGTCACCCGGTAACCTTTTTTTTGCTATGGGAGTACAAGAAGTCATACTTAGTGTAATTTGTCATCAGTTGGTATTATTTATCATAGGGTATTTTGCATGTTTCACTATCTGTCCCCCATACCATACTAAGAACATAAAATAAAATAAAGAATAAATATATATAAATTTAGTGTAGTGCACCCTTTATGCTATGTTTGATGTACATTTTGGCTCTAAAGAAGCTTGTCCAATAAAAAGATTTCATTTTTTTGGAGACCTGCGCACGTAGCGCGCGAACATTTTTCATCTTTGTACTTTTGACCATCAAAATGTTATGTCCCCCCGCTTTACCAGAATAAATTTCGCGTCCCCCCTTTAGTTTAAAAAACATTTCGTGTCCTCCCCTGATTTCCTCCATCCCCTCTGGCATAAATAATGATTCAAAGGTCATTTTTCAGAGGAAAGAAAAGCATTTGTGTAGTATAATTTAAAATAAATAAAAAATCATTTTTGTACTTTTGACCATCAACATTTCATGTCTCCCCCTCTTTGCCAGAATAACATTTCGCGTCCCCCCTTTATGTTTAAAAACATTTCGTGTCCCCCCCCCATGATTTCCTCCACCCCACCCCTTGGCGTAAATAGTGAATCAAGGTCATTTTTCAGAGGAAAAAAGCATTTGTATAGTATAAATTAACATGTATAGTATAAATTCAAATGTTGTTGTTGTACTTTTGACCATCAACATTTCATGTCTCCCCCTCTTTGACAGAATAACATTTCGCGTCCCCCCCTTTATGTTTAAAAACATTTCGTGTCCCCCCCCCCCCCCATGATTTCCTCCACCCCACCCCTTGGCGTAAATAGTGAATCAAGGTCATTTTTCAGAGGAAAAAAGCATTTGTATAGTATAAATTAACATGTATAGTATAAATTCAAATGTTGTTGTTGTACTTTTGACCATCAACATTTCATGTCCCCCCTCTTTGCCATAATACAATTTCGCCCCCCCCCCCCCGCCGGCGTAAATAGTGATCGCTCCCTAATATTAAA
This sequence comes from Ophiura sarsii, assembly GCA_035610835.1. Classification (NCBI taxonomy): domain Eukaryota; kingdom Metazoa; phylum Echinodermata; class Ophiuroidea; order Amphilepidida; family Ophiuridae; genus Ophiura; species Ophiura sarsii. The sequence continues at coordinate 76,649,420 of CM069449.1, read as the reverse complement.
TTGCAATTAATTCAAATGTCATTTTGCAGGAGAAAAAAGCATTTGTATGGTATAAATTAAATTTCCAATGTTTAACTCATAAAACAACATCATTTGTAATGCAAAAATAAAGACAAAGGAAAAAGTGACCTTATTGAGATTCCGCGAAAAATGTTCATCTTTGTACTTTTGACCATCAAAATTTCATGTCCCCCTCTCTTTGCCAGAATAAAATTTCGCATCCCCCCTTTAAGTTTAAAAAACATTTTGTGCCCCCCCCCCCCCCTGATAATCCTCTACCCCTGGCGTAAATAGTGATTCAAAAGGTCATTTTTCAGAGGATAAACATTTGTAGGTCCTATAGTATAAATTAACATGTATAGTATAAATTAACATTTTTCATCTTTGTACTTTTGACCAAATCAAATATCGTGTCCCCCCTGATTTCCTCCACCCCCTGGCGTAAATAGTGATCGCCCTCTAATATTAAATTGCGAGTAATTTTTCAGAAGTAAAAACAGCATTTGTATAGTATAAATTAAATTTCCAATGTTTAATTCATAAAACAACGTCATTTGTAATGCAACAATAAAGACAAAAGAAAAAGTGACCCTGTAATAATAAGCATTTATATAGCGCTCTACAAAGAACACAGTGCTTAACAATATGAAACAGCATTATATACAATAAAAATACAAATAACAATATATACATAAGTCATGCAAAGACAAAAAAAAATCAGAACTTTGGAAACAAATGAGTTTTAACCGGCGTTTGAAGATACAGATGGACGGCGCCTCTCTGATGCTGACCGGGAGCTGATTCCAAAGTCGGGGGCCACATACACGAAAGGAATTATCACCAGCTTGACGTTTAGATCGAGGAACAAAAGCCTGGTAGCATCAGAAGAGGAGTGAAGTCGGGGTCTACTATCTTCATTTCCAGTGGCGTAGCTCAGGGGGGGTGGGGGGGGGGGGGGGGGGGGGGGGGCGGGGGGGGCAGGGGGGGAAAATGCCCCCCTGACGAAAAAAACCAGTTTGTGCCCCCGCCCCCCACCCCCCTAAAAAAAAGAGGGGGTGAGAAAAAAAGGAAATAGGAAAAAATTGAGAAAAAAGACCCAGGTTATTAGCCAAATAGAAGGCAAAATTGTACATGAAGTACATTTACTGTGCGATTTCTTTGACTGTGCGATTTTTTTTGGGACTGTGCGAAAAATTTTGACCTCACCAACCCCCCCCCCCCCCCCACTTACGTGAAATTCACGAGGTAAGTGACTAGAATTTTTTTGGGGGGGCAACCTTTTACGAAAATTTTAGAAATCTTGCCCCCCCCCTGAAAAAAATCCTAGCTACGCCACTGTTCATTTCTACCGTTAGATACATTATACAATTGGAGTACGTTAGTTAGGTAAATCTGTAGTGAGATTCCGCGAACATTTTTCACCCGCCCCCCCCCCCCCCCCCCCCCCCCCACCCCCCACCCCCCCTCAGACTCCCCCTGTCCGAGGGCGGTGCTGCGCACCGCTTGGATGGTACCAGCAAAAAAAAAAGGAAAATGGCCCCCCCCCCCTAGAAATTCCCTGGATCCGCCAACTGAACAGACATACATTTCAGTGGCAACAAATAAACAAAAAATACCTAATGTACGCGCGTAGTAATATCCTAATAGTGTTGCTCTATTTAAGTTTAGAATGCGCTACTAGTAATTGATTGAGCTGTGGAAGAGTGAAAGAGTTCACAGCCTTTCCCACATGCTTGTATCAACGTAGATAAGGCTGCATCACTCATGCATAGCGCTAACGACTGACTGTGGCTTGGTTGACTATAAGGATGATTTTACGTGAATTGTAATATAAAAGAAGCACCCAATTTTGCACAAATTGGGCGCT